>JAADWZ010000177.1:0-54390 GCA_023336445.1 Pythium dissimile | reverse complement strand
GAATCGAAGACCCCCCCCCCGCAACTGCCGCGAAAAATATGCAGAACCAAATAGCCCCGTAAGTCAAAAACGCGATCCGTTTATTCTATTGCACAAAGCCTCCAGAGGATTATCGACGCGAGGCTGAGACGAGCCGGATCGTGACAAACAGCGTGGACGCCACGACCGTCACCATGGCCGCCATCGCGATGGGGTCGTCACGAACGCTGGCCACCAGCCGCGCGAGCGCATCGGACGCCTCCTTCTTTCGACTCGCTTCGCCAGCAGCAGGCAATTGCGTCGAGCGGCAAGCACCACCGCAACACGTTGGATCGCTGGCGTCTCCGCACGATCCTTCGCCGCAAAAGCTAGCGTCCTGCTCGCCGGGTTCCCCTCCTCCACAGTCCCCGCCACTGTAGCCGCCTGTGATCGACGCCACCACCGCCGTCGCCGTAGCAGATGACGATGATACCATGGTTCTGGCCTTAGACGTCTGGTGTCCACCGGCGATCAGCTCGTCGCGGATCCGAGCCGTCGCCGCCGTCGCGGGCTCCGATCGAGTCAGCACGGTCGCGTTCACGTGGAAGCGCGCGGCCGCCGTGATTCGGACGGTCGCAGTGCACCCCATAAGCGAGTCGTCTCGCGCGAGCAGCACCTTGGTGTAGTTCTTGGTGTGCGCGACCGTGAACCGCTGGTCGTCCGAGACTTCGGTGTTGACCCATACCTGCTGCTCGCTGCCCACGAGCGAAGTGTACGGATCAAGCACCTCAAATTGCTTGGTGAGCCGCCGGCTGCGGTTCTTCACGACCTGGGTCGCGATGCGGCGCATCTTCGCCGCCGGCGTGCCCGGGCGCGGGTAGAACTGCGAGATGTTCATGATGTGGAACTTGTACTTGGTGACGAGCGCCATGGTGTCGTCAAAATCCTCCTCGGTCTCCCCCGGGAAGCCGCAGATGATGTCGGTCGCGAGCGTGAGACTGGGCACTTTGGTAAGCAGAACGTCCGCCAACTGCTCGAACTCGCCCACCGTGTACTCGCGGTTCATCGCGAGCAAAACCGGGTCACTACCCGACTGGACGGGCACATGGAGGAAGCTGTAGACGCGCTCGTGGCTGAGGATGTCGGCAACGGCGTCCAGATGCTGCAGGATGTACGGCGGGTTGGTCATGCCCACGCGCAGCATGACCCCGTCAGGCACGACCGCGACGATCGCGCGCAGTAGCGTCGGCAGATCCGTGCCGATATCGATGCCGTAGGCGCCTGTGTCCTCGCTCGAGAGCCAAATCTCGGTCACGCCCTCGGCGACCACGCTCTGCACGCGGGCCACGATTGCCTCGAGCGTGTAGCTACCCAGCTTGCCACGAGCATGGCGCGTCTTGCAGTACGTACACGCACCAAGGCAGCCCGTGCTAAGCGGCACGATCTCCACCATCGGGTTCTTGCGGATCTTTGGGAGGTCAAGCTCAGGCAGGCGATTCTTGGCCAACAACCGCACCGTGTGGCCCTTGAGCGTCTCCTCCACGACCTCAACGACGCGATCCACTTGCTGGATGCCCACCATACTCACGTCTTCGAGCCCCTTGAGGTGGCGGTCGGCCTGCGGCACGCAGCCAGCAACCACGACGGCCTTGCCCGCGGCTTTGCCCTTGAGCACGAGGTGCATGAACGCTGCCTGCGACGGATCCTTGACCGTACAACTGTTGAGCAGCCTACACAATACAGACAGGTACCAGTCAGAGACGAGACGCTCATCTCAACCTTGGGCCTTCTCCCAACCCAACACCGACTTTCCATACCAGAGTTGCGCGTCGTCGGCACTGTCCGTGAATCGGTACCCGTAGCTCGCCAGCACGCCTTGCATGTACTCCGAGTCGCTTACATTGTGCGAACACCCGTACGTCTTCAGCCTGCAGATAGATAGGAGACCCATGGATCCATTACACCCGCCCAGTAAACAACCATCAGAGAGAGAAATGGTTACTCTACTCGAGTTCAACCCACCAAATCTTTTGCGTGCCGGGCACGGCGACCCCACCGACACTGGCGTCGGCGTCGTCGTTACTCGCCGCCATCTTAGGGGCCACAATTGGCGCACGCGACGGCGCATTCATGGCGCTGCGGCTGAGCTCCTGCTCGCCGATCATGTCCTCGATGTCGTCCAGGTGCTCCGTCGTCGCCATGGTCGCCGTGGCTTGGTCTGAAGCTCTCCACCACCACCTGCCACGAATGAGGAGCTATACTCAGACCATCTCTGATTCGAATCATTTCTGAGTAGGATCCTATCGGCCAAAATGCTCATCGAAAAAGTGGACATTTTCTTCGTGAGGTTGCTTCTTGTTTGCAAGGCTTCAAGGGCGCAATCAAGCGAGACGAGATGTCGACGGTCCTACACAAACTTACACACGACAGTCGGCACGCGGTAGACGTTGCCGTTGTCGTCCGAGCACGAGGTCTGGAACGCCACGTACTTGCGGCTGCAGTCGACGAGACCTTCGTAGCGGGTCTCGACCCACTGACGCAGCGGCTGCGAGAGCTGCTGCTCGTAGATCTCTTTCAGCGCCTTGCCGTACGCGTTGCGGTCGTACAACATAAGCCCGCTCACGTTCTTGTAGCGCACATCATCCTTGGACGGACCGGCCTCTGCCACCGCATGGAACAGCAGATCGCAGTTGAGCTCGGTTGCATCCTTGAACGCCTGCAAGAAACCATTTAGCGTCGCCTGTGACGAGAGCTCGATAAACGTCGAGTCCCACTTGGTGAACCCCGATGGTTTGCACACCACTTCGCTCATCTCGACCACGTCATACTCGTCCTTGGCCTTCTCCGGCGCCGCCGGCTCTTGCATCAAGTACAAGTTGAGACCGAGCGAGTTGGACGAGTCCTTGAACGCCTCCACGTCTTTTTGCTGGACGAGCTTGAGCAGCTCGAGCATCGCTAGGCCCGTGACCGAGGCTGTGGTGGTGGCAATCGCGGGAATGATCTTGCCGGCGATCATCTTGCATTTGTGGCGCGAGGCCTGGCGAATCTTGTAGTTCAGCGCGCGCAGGTTTGAGGCTGCGTACACAAAGTCGATGTGGAAGTTGAGATCCTGGTCCTTCTCAAAGTCGGCAGGCTCAAAGTTCAGCCCGCTCAAGTTCATCGTCTCCAACTCGCCAAGAAGCTGGAGAAGTTCTTCACGGTCACTGTCGTTCACCGACTTGAGCCGCTCCTCCTCTAGGCGTTTGAGGTCGTCGTTGTCGGTGGCAATCTTCTCCTCGGTCGGCTTCCACTGCGGCTGTGCGTGCTGCTTCGCCAAGTGGTCGTACGTCGTGGGGTCACGCCACTCCGAGTCGACCGATACAAGTTCCTTCTCTGGTGGAGGCTGCAGGCCGTAGCAAACGGCAAGGATGTTAGCAGTGGAGCGGACAAAATTGAGGTGCAACGTGTCCTGCAGCTCGAAATCGAGAACCGCCTGCGGGAAACGCTTGGCACCCGACCAAAAGCGCTCGCCAGTGTTGGTCAAGTGGTCCTCTGGGAAGTTGTGGATCAGCTGCAAAATGCGGTCACGGAAGCTGGAGGTCATGAGGTCCAATGCCAGCTGCACACACTTCTCGAACGTCATACCGTGCCCCTTCTCCAGAGTCGTGCGAAGAAGACGAAGTCGCTCTAACTCTTGACTAATCGCCGCAAAACCGACCTTCTGGTTTGGGTTGTCAACTGTGGTCTGGCGGATCTTCGTCAGATATGCATCGCGGTTCTCGGTAAACTTCTTCGCCTCCGCAATGGGCACAACAAATAAATCCTCGAACTGAGCACGCGACCATTCGATACAGTGCTCGATCAGCGACGGGAAGTTACGCAGCGTGCACATTGGGATGTTGTCGTCCGCGGCATCCTTGGGTCCATCGGCATAGCTCTGCGTCTTGTACGGGATCACAACCTGCACATTGCACTTGGTGCCAAGCGTGCCGCTCTCGAGAAGTGGCAGCTTGTGGAACACGCACTTGCTGTCGACGTACAAGCGAGCCTTCACATTGTCCAAGGCGTTGGTGACAATGTCGATGTCGGTCCAAAAGTCGTCGTTAAACACGTTCTCCGTGTGAGGTCCAACAAACTGCTCCAGGGCTTTGACCTTGAGTGAGCTGTTCATCGCCTTGACTGCATTCGTGGCAGCCACAGACTTTGGTTGGCCGACGTTGTGCTCGCGGAATAGGAACTGGCGGTTCAAGTTGCTGACCTCGATACGGTCGTTGTCAGTGACAGTGATGAGTCCTTTTTCACCGCAGGCAATTCCCATCATGGCGAAGTTCTTGAGGTACTCGCAGCCGAGCGCGCCACATCCCACGAGGAACGTTCGGATGTTGGTCAGTTTCTGGTGAAACTCCAGGCCATACGTGGCGACGACGTGGTCATAACGAGTACCCTGCGGAGCAAAGTCGGTCGGACGCTCAGTGGGAAGAACCTCAAACGCGTCAAAGTGCAGCCACTGCTTCAATGGCGAGAACTTGCCCGTAAACTTGACGATTTCTTGCGCAACGACACCACCAAAGAAGGCAGCCATCGGCTGCAGCTCGACCGAGGCGTACAGCGCCGCTTGCTTGACCACATCTTCATCTAGCACTTCAAGCTCGAACGGGTTCTTGCCCTCGGTGAGGTCCGACAGGTGAGTCAGGCCGGCCTTGGCAATCGCCAAGACTTTCTCAGCATCGGCATCATTGTGTGGCTCTGGCAAATGGCCATGGCGCTCTTCAAACTCGAGCAGAGCCCACAGCGCAACATGGAGCTGCTCAGCACGACCAAATTTCGCGCCATCCGTAAACATGAGCCCATACTCTCCCGGGTACACTGGATTCACCAGCGATTCTTCGAGCGAGTAAAACTTTTGAGCAAACGGCTTCTTGTGCTGCGTGAGAATGCCCCCGCCTTCGTACGGCGTAAAGTCGGACGTGTCGCCAATCTTGAGCCTGTACGGGTCAAACACCTCGACCTGCTTGCCGTTGCGGAACATCTTCTTGTTCGCAAACTGGATCCGCCACGGGCCCATGTTGTTGATGTTCTTCTCGGGATCCACCTTGAGCGCCATGCCTTCCACTTCGCTGATCTCGATCCAGCCGTCGTGATCCGAATCGGGCATTTCGTGCATCTTGCCGTCCTCGTCCGGGCCGAGAATCGACAAGATTCCGTCTTTGTCGTTGGTGATGTCCGTGATGATGCGCGTGATCGGCGCCTCACCCGTCGCGTCGTGGGTCACAAACTTGTCCCCGTAGTCCGTGAACGTGTAGCCCATGGCGCCGCGAATGTCGCACAGAATGAACCCAATCGCGGGGCTCTGCGCGCGGCAGAAATGGTTCCACTTGAGCAGCTCACTGCGCGACGTGTGCGAGAACACGACCACGTTGTGCGCGCCCACGATTTCCTCGGTCAGCGCACCTTTATGGACCGACACGGTCACCATCTTGTTGAGCTCCGCGAGCTTGTGCGAGACCGCGGCGGCGCGCGGCTCGCCCACGTCCTGCTCGGTCAGGAAAAAGTTGCTGCCCAGATCTTTGATCTGCGCCGGCGCGTCGTCGTGCAGCGTGATCACGCCAGGACCCGCCAGGATCAGGTTCTTCGCGGCCTCCATGCCCACGCCCTGGAGCCCGACGATCAGCACCTTCAACTTGACCAGCTACGTCCACAGTAAAAAATACACAACATGAGGAGCCCGTATCTTGGGCTGTAGGGATAGCCCGGAGACCGCACCTTGGCCATGGTCTCGAGGCCGAACGCGCCGATCTGTCGACTGTACTTGTCCATGAAGCCCGCATCTCTCTCAAGCTGCTTCTCGCCGTCCATCGCGCTCGCTGGTGTCGTCACACTTTTTTTCAATCTTCCCGTCCTGGTGTGGAATGAAATCACGTAAATGAAGGGGGTGGAAAAAATACGCTCGTAGACCCACCCAACTGAGGTAAATTACGAATAAAACCTCGCCAAAGATGAGGTTTTGTTGTCCAATTTGATGTCATATTTCAGTAGTGATGGTGCTCATCACTTCAACGTGACTGAATGTGGGGCTACGATGGGGTCCAGCAGTGTGGACATTGCTCTGTGTAATTAACACGCAACGTTTTAGGATGAGAAAGTGCAATGCAAGCGTCTCCTCCCACTTCGACGACGTCCGCGTGTGTGTGTGCGCGTGCGGTCCACTTGGATCTCTAAGTTAGATGCTGGTAGTGCTTGCAGTCAAAGCAGAACCGGCCGTTCCAGTTGGAGCTCGACGGGCAGCACTCCGAGCAGCATACGCGGCCGCAGCGGTCGCAGTGACACTTGCGCCCGAAGAAGAACGAAAACGGCTCCTGGCAGACCATGCAGTTCAAAATGTCCGTATCGACAATCCACGACGGGGTCGCGCGCAAGTAGCGGAGCAGCTATCGAGGCAAGAAAACACAAAGAGATGAGTTCTCGAGCAAAAAAGGCGGTTGTGAGAGGTGACCACGAGACGTACATGAGTTCCTTTCGGGTGCGTGACGACGCGCTGGCCTTCGGCATCCGGGAGGTTCATGTCAGCGCCACTTTTCACCAGCAGGATGGCCACGTCGTCCATGCCTACGAAATGAAGAGATCTATAAGTGTCCAGCACAATACGGTATGCCCTCGACAGAGCTGAGCTCACCCTTCTCAACCGCATAGTGAATTGGCGTTCGCTTGATCAGATCTACACTGTTCGGCTCGCCTCCGTTCCGCAAGAGCTTCTGCATGAGCTCGACGCCGACAGCCGCGTCACGCTGCACCATGGAGCACAGATGGAGCGGCGTTTGCTTGAGGTAGTTGGTCGCATTCGGGTCCGCGTCGAAGCACAGCAGCAGCTCCATAGCGCGATCCGCGAGCTCGTCGTTCAGCTGCACGGCAATGTGGAGCGCCGTATTACCGTCTCGATCCGTCGCATTCATATTCACGTGCGGGAGAACATCCGGGCGGAAGAAAATGCCGAGAACGTCCACGCAGCCGCGACGAACAGCGGCGTGAAGCGGTGTGAACCCGCGCTGGTTTTCCGTCCGGTTCAGCAGATGCAGACTCGAAGGGTCTTTCGAAAAGAGCTCGTACACGTCTTCCGCGGTCGCAGATTGAACGAGCGTGTGGAGAGAGGTGTTGCCGAAAGGGTCAACGTACACGCTGCTGGGCTTCATTGGTGAATACAACGAGGCGACGCTCATTCCGCCCGACGATGCGCGAGAACTAGGCGGCCGCCCAGCGATCTGAGCAAGCGCAGCTTCAGCTGCGGCAGCTCGAAGACGGAGCCGGTCCAGTTCACTTAGCGCATTCCGCAGCATCTCTTTGTCATCAATGGACGACGTGCTTGGCCCAACACTGTTGGGCGGCGTTCGCGTCTGCATCGATCGAGGCGCCGGGCGATCAGAGATCCACGAGCTCTCGCTGTCCCCAGCAGTGCTTCGACTATCTTCAGTGAACGGAGAAGCGGCAGGGCTATCAAAATCCAGCTTGGTCTCGACAGTCCGATGAGAACGCAGCGGGAGACGGTGCAGTGGACGTTCAGGCGAGGGTGGTGCCGAGATCGGTGCGTTCACAGTACCAGTGCTTGCACCATCAATGTCCGCATCCATGCTAGCTCCTTCCTGTCGAGTAGAAGACCAGCGTCGGAACGATTCTTGAATCCTCTGTGCCGCAAGGAACTGCTTGATCGCGCGTCTACTGCGCCATACACGGTACTGGAGCTGGATGCAAATCGCAGCAGTCACGCGCTGCCGTGACAGTCGTTTCCGCTCACTGATCGCTCGCCACCGTATCTGGATACTGCAAAGTACGTGCACAATGCGGCAGAACCGGCGTCGTTGGCATACGCCTCGCCATGTTTTCTGGACACAAGTGGATGACTTGGCTAGCAAATCGTCGCGGTTCCTCTCCAGGTCGTCGAACGCCGTTTGGCGGATAAACACGCGAGTCCGGCCGACTTCTGCGCCCGAGATCTTGAGGAATTTCACCAGCGTGAGCACATCCATGGTGCTCTTGGGCTTCCGTGTGAGCACTTTGTACCGAGACGTGAACTCACTATGGGGCATCCGTACAGGAAATGACTGCCGCATGATCTCAACCGCTTTGAGCACGCCGCCGTAGCGCAGCTGCCGGGCCACCTTGTCCATGTCAAACACACCACGTGTGTTCTGGTCGTTTGGCTTGATACAGCGAATGTAGTGGGTCTGCGTTTGCTGGACGACCTCAATCAGGTTGCCGAGCTGGTGCTTGAACTGGGAGCCGATGCCGACAGCGCCAATCACGGACGCGCGTCGTCGAATTTTGGGACGCTCGGTCGGCGCGGGCTTGGTTGCGGCATCGTTTTCTTCGAACGCTTTGATCAAAAGCTGCAAGTCTTGGTCCTGTGACGTCTTGAGAAGATTTAAGAGCTCGGAGCTCGGCTGGTCTTTGTTCCGTTCGCAGAACCCACTGGCTGAGTACGTGACATGGCCCGCGTAGTGGTGGACCTGGAATGCAAAGTCGACCTGATCTTTACTCGTCGCGATGAATGTGGGCTGCTGCTTCATCTGGAGATACATCTTGCGCGCAAACGTGGCGTCACTTCCCTTAGGCATCAAACACTCTTCGTCCAACAGGCTGAAGATACCACCGGGGCGCTGCTCGATCATCTCGAGGCACTGCGTGTTGTCAGAGTAGTCCACGGGCTCCCACGTGACGCCCTCCTGCATGTGTGCTTCTTGTTCCGACTGCAAAATGTCCTGAATGAACTGGAACTGGAGCTTCTCGTTCGCGTAGTTGATGCAGAATTGTTCAAACTGGTTGACGTCGAACTCTTCGAATCCGAAAATGTCCAGCACGGAGATGCACGGCCGCGTGTCTTCTTTATCGCTGGAACACTCATCGGGAGATGTGTCGTTAATGCGCTTGACCAAGTACTGGAACACCCATCCGTACAACGACCGAGCCGCTGCATCTCTTGTGTCTGCGCATTGCGTCTGCGTGAGGTTTACCTGGAACGTTTCACCGCTGACGTTGATTGTTCGCACGGTCAGTCCAGCCGTGAGTTCCGCCTCTTCCACGCCAAAGAGCTGCGACACGACCGACAAGTGTTCACTCGCTGAAAGCTTGGAGGTTGACTGGGCGGAGGGTACGCACGGGGGAGCGTTCGTGGGATCGTCGTCTTCATGGCCCGTGGGAGGAAGAAAGTCCACGTTGCCCAAGTGAAGCAGCACACTGACAATTTTCCAAATCGAAAGCTGCTCGGCTGAAGTAAATCCAATCACTTGCATGGCTTCGAGTACACGAGAGAATTGGAGTGCGTCGTTTACACTGTCGTTCCGAGTGTAGCACCGCCCGACGTTTACAAACTGGAAATCCTTGGCCTGCAGATCGTCCAAATGTAGTTGCTCCCGCAAGTTGGTATCCGCCCCCTTGAGCAGCTCATAAAATACGTGGAAGTTGCGCTCTCCGAGGCCTTGATGGACAACGCGAACGCGCTCGAGCAGGTAGGTCTCCACCGTCGTCCGCACCATCTGCATGCGCTGGGTCTCTGCGTCGGGCTCCGTGAAGAACATGCGCACAAACTTACCAAAGCGACTACTGTTGTCGTTGCGCAGTGTGCGCGCATTGCCGAACGACTCTAATATCGGGTTGGCGCTCAGCAAAAACTGCGTCAAATCGGGCATAGACGACGACGATTTGGTCGCACCGCCTTTCTCGCCCGCCGGACTCGAGATGGCCGCGAGGTACTGCATAATAAACTTGGTGCTCTCGGTCTTGCCCGCGCCGCTCTCTCCGCTCACAAGGATCGTCTGGTTCTTCTTTGGTTCACTGACAAGGCGCCGCCTTCGCTTGAGCGACTGATACGCACTTTCCGCCATCGAGAACACGTGCGGTGGCAGCTGCGCATCGTCACGCTGGCCGCTGGGCAACACCGTGTCCAAGCGCTTCATGTACGTGGGCATGTCGTACATGCCTTGGATCTCCTTGAACGGGTTCACGGCGATCAGCACCGAGCCGGAGCGGCAGTAGACCTGGTCCACGGCATATCGTTCCTTCAAATAGTCGACAAACGACGCCTCGTGGAGATGCGTGAGCGCGTCCAAGTTGTCCACCTGGGCGAGCGGCAGCCGCTTGCCGCCGTCGTCCGCGTGGGTGTTGGCCATGAGCACGTCCTTCTCTTCGTTCACCTCGACGAGCCGCCCGTCCGCGAGCTCCACGACCGCCATGCGCGTAGCCGCCACGCGCCGCACGACCTGTCCGTGCTGCCACTCGGGCTCGCTCGCGGCGTCGCGTAGTCGAATGTACACCAGCATACAAGCTTCGTAGTACTGTATTGTGCGTACTGCCGCGGAAGAACGACAAAATTGCGTTAGCGTCGGGGAACGAGAATGCTTCTTCTTCGGTCGTGGAATTTACAGCTTCTTGTCTCGATGTGGCGGCCAAGCTATCGTCACGGTCTGGGTGTGTAATTGCCTGTGACGGAAGAGTGTTGGTGGCTCCAATTATCAGTGCTCTAGTTGTTGTGTTTTTGGGCCTCAACATGAACCCTACCCCCATGTCCCTGGAGAAACACTTTTTCTGAGTCAGATGCAGAACAGGAGCAGATAAAGCAATCTCAAAAGCGTTTTGATTGGTAGTAACACTAGCCTCACGTATCTGAGTCTGAGGCAGATTTTTTGGAAGGCAGCTTTTGGGCACGCATGGTCATCATTGCTTGGCTTCACGCACAGAAATCTTTGGCGACGCCATGGCGCTCGTGTATCTGCCAGAGAAGACCTGGTCCACGCGCTACGGTGGGTGTCACTGCCGCTCCCAGTAGCATGTTTAAAGCATTCAATGCGTGATGTATTGACATGTTTTATCCACAGGACCCGAGTACTTCACGGTCGCGATCGTCGCGGTGCAGGTGCATGAAGACCGCTTCGCGCAGTACAAGCTGCTGGTGCAGAACGGCAAGCGCCACTGGTTCCTGCTGCGTCGGTTCAGCGAGTTTGCGACCGTGCGATCGAGGTGGGGCTTGCTGATGTACTTTGTATGTATGGTTGAGTCGCTTTATGGTGCAGCCCACCTAAACAAGAGCGCCAATTCTATCTTATCTGTTGGTGCAGCGTCCAGCCCATAAAGGGGAGACAATTGCCACCTCTGGTAAGTAGCGGCGGGGAACTGCACGCGCCGCGGGTCTTCTCAGTTCTCTAATCATCGACATGTCTCACACTGAAAAGCCCCCAAAGACGTTGTGCTGCCGAGATCTGAACCCCGAGTACTTGGCGCGGCGGAAACATTTGCTGCAGGATTTCCTCGGCGACCTTCTCGTGATCCCTCATGTCGCGGAAGAGAAGGCGGTGAGGGATTTCTTGCAGCTCCAGAGCTCCAAGACCTTCTTCGTGTAGGATTGAGAGCTGCTTCGACTGGCGAACTCCTTAGGCACGCGGGCTCCTGCATGCCAACCGACAATGGCCATTCAAAACTGCGTTCAACTTCAAGCGAGTACTACTTATTCCGCTACGTAACTTTAATTCTTTCCCTTCTTCTTCTTTCCCTTCTTCTTCTTGGACTTCTTCGCGCCCGGTGAGCTGCCTTCAGGCGCAGCGGTCCCTTCGGCGTGGTCCTCGTCGTCGTCGTTTTCTTCCTCAGTTTTCTTTCGACTGGACGTGCCCGCAGGAGCAGTAGGAGCAGGAGCAGCAGCAGCAACAGGCGCGGCAGCAGCGGGAGCAACAGCGGGGGCGGCGATGGCAGGAGATGGCTCTTCCAGTGCAGCAGCGACGGGCTGAGGCGACGGTGCCGGCGTCTCCGTGTGCTTCTTCTCTTCCACAACCGGGCTCGTCGGTTCTGGAGTCTTCAGCTGTTTCTTCTCTTCTACGACTGGGTTGTCGTGCTCTGTGGACTTTGCCACAGGCGATGGCACTGGCGACGCCACTTTCACTGCTGGCGCAACAGGAGACTCAGTCGGCGGTGGAGGCAGCACTTCCACAGCCTCTTCTTCATCAAGTGAGGGCTTCTTCTGTGGTGGGAACACGTTCCAGTCGGTCTGATGGCGCAGGTTCTCTGTGGACTGCGTGAGGTCAACCTGCACATAATCCTCCTTGTCCACGGCCTCTTCTTCCACGTTCTCAACCGCCTCCTGGACGACGTCGACCACAAACGAGTCTGCCAGTTCTCGGGCAAGTTCGTCCGCAAGCACTGTATCCGGCACGGGCGCAGCTGGAGACTTCTTGGGAGACGCATCCCTCGCGGGTGGTGCAGTCTTGGGAGGCGACTCAACATCCTCCACTGGACTCGCGGGATGCGCAATCGCTTTCACCGCATCTGGCATAGCAGACAGAGCATTCGCAGCAACAGCTTCGATCTCCTTGTTTGATGCAGGCGCCGGTGTGGTTGAAATCTCTACCTGCTTTGGAGTCTCGTCCTTCTTCGGTGTTTCCTCCAGCTTTGAAATCTCCTCCTTCTTCGGCGTCTCCTCCGCCTGTGTAGTCTCCTCTTTCTTCTCCAATACGTGTGTGGGCACAACTTCATGGGGTTTCGCGACTTCCTTCTCCACCGCCACAGCCGACGACGTCGATTTTGGTGCAGCCATCACTGTCACCTCTGGCTTGACAGCCTCAGCAGCCTCCTTTGGCGATTCGACAGGAGATTTCGGCGCTGGGGCAGCAGTCTGCTCGGGAGACGACGGTGGGCCAACATGCGCAGGAGTTGGCGCAGGCGCAGGCGGAGCAGGAGTTGGGGTTGGCGCCGGCAGAGCAGGCGCAAGTGGAGCAGTCGGCGCTGCTTGCGCCTTCATTGACGATTGCGCAGCGGCTTTGGAACTACTTCCCTTGGATTCTTCGCTCTTTGTATCTTCTTCTTTCTGTGGCACCAGCGCGCCGGTCACCGGACAGCGCCCTCCCTTCTCTTTGTCGGCGGCCGACAAGCTCGCGAACGGACACGCCGACCGCTTCGGTTCCCCATCGCTGCAGTCTCCGCTGCCGACACCTCCGCTGCCTTGCAGGTACAGGAAACCGACAGCAAGACCGACGCCGATCAGGCCCGTGAGCGCCACGAGCGCTAAACTAGCGCTTCCGCTTCCGCTCGACATACTTCAACGTGGAGCGACTTTGATGTCTGTTGGTTTCGTTAAGCGTTGTTATACTCGCTGGGCGCTTGGTGGGAATAGACCACCTATTATGAGAATGAGGTGGACTGGCGGGTGGATGGAAGAGAAAATGAGCGTCGCTTGCGCTTCTCGCCGCTTGCAGTCGGATGGACAATGATCTCTTCGCGCTGTCTTCGCAGATGCGGCGTGATCTGTGGTTGGCGAACACTGTTTCTCGGATCGGTAAACACCCAATTATCCAATAACCCAAAATGGACAAAAATCAGTGGAGCTTTTGGGTTGCACCTGGGTGGTGGGTACGAAATCAGTCCTGGTCGTTTTGGGTATAGTTGAGGACTGCATTTTGGGCAACGACGACGAAGGTCAATGGGCTTTATTTTCATGCGAGGACAAAAAGAAAGCACACTACGCTACGACGAGAATCTTCTCTGCTACGGGAAACTGTGGGACTTAACAGAATAGAATACGGGATGGCGAACGTGCGAGCACCGAGCCCAATCACTCGCTCGTGTGCGGATGCTGCGCGTCGAGCAAACTCCAAAACGTGAGGCTTTCGCAGCCACTGACCACGATCTCGTACTTGGCCGGCACCGACTCGAACGTCTGGAGGAGAGTGATGGCTTGCTGCGCTGCCTCGACATGCACTTCGTTCACTTGCGACCCACACCAGAGGAATGTAAACTCGGCACTGGACACGACAAAACAAGACTTGTGGACGGTCGAGTCGCTGGCAGGTTGAAGCAGCTGCGCCTCGGTGATCGACGTGAGCGGCCCGATGATTAGCGGCTTTTCAGCAGCACGTGCATCGTTTCCAGTACCGCTGCTCCCGTCAGGGACATCGATTTGGAACACGACAGCAGGTCGACCACTCAACAGGCCATTCGCTCGAAGATGCTCCCACTCGTTCAGCTGGAAGATGAAACCCGTGTTGGGGTCGACCGCCGGACGCGCCTGTCGAACAAAGTCGAGCGCCTTGAGCATCGTCATCCCTTTGAACCACATCAAATAGGCGATGGCCATGGTTGGCGAGCGGGAAATGCCTTTGACGCAGTGCACAAACACCTTGCCACCGCGGCGCCTCGCTTTCTCGATAAAGTCGAACACGTTGTAGAAATAACGCGTGATGTCTTGGCCCGAGTGGTCGCGAAGCTTGATGTTGTAGTACTGGAACTCGTCCGGGAAAAACGACGGCGCGATGTTCGCGGCACAATTGATGATGTGCGTGATGCCAACTTGATGCAAATTGCCGCGATCTTTGGCGGCGGCTGCTCCGCCAATGTACAAGAAATCCGTAACTTGAGAGCACACCGCGGCTTGGTCGTTGCGCCGATGCGTGTTGCCTTCGCCGGTATCCAACGCAGGTGGCTCCATTTGTGTGAGGTCGAGCGATAAGTTTCCTGGGTTGGGACCCTTTCGAACAGGCTGCCAGCTTCTCTTGGTTCCACTCGGGCCTCGACCACCAGAATTGGTGGAAGCTGCTGCAGTGGGATGCACGGGTGCCGCTAGTCCGACCGAAAACGCCGCAGGTGCCGACAGCCGTTGTTGGAACTCTTCTGCACAACCGCTCGAGGGGACGGAGGACGTCGGATTTCGCACCGGAGACGGACGAAATGGACTCTGCACTGACGAATTCCACGCCGAGCCATCCAACTCCACGTTCCGACTAGGCGATGGGAACACTGGCGAGAACGGGCTGGAACGAACGACCGCAACTGGGATGGTATCACGTGGAGACATGGCGTGGAGCTGCGCCGTCGCTTCGTTGACCGAGTCTGATCCGGTGGATGCTGGCGAGATCGGACAAGAGGCGATGCTGTTAGCTGCACCACCGTCATCTGTGTCTTGTTCACTGTCCGAGACGTCCGAGAAGACACGGCCATTGCTAGTCTCCGGCAACGACGAAGTTCGCGTTAGCATCTTGGAGATGGAGTCACAGGCACTTTGGCAAGAGTTCACGTACATCGTGCCGTCCGAGAGCGAGCGCTTCATCACGGTGCTGTCGTTGGAGCTCATGGACGAGCCGCGGCGACGCACTTTGGACTGCGAGTCCATGGACAGCACGGTCATCGGCGTCGAGTGCGCCAGGTCTAACTTGCGCTTCGAGTTGGAGCTGTCGCTGCCGGCAGAACCAGCACCCGCGACATTCTCCATGGTGGTGGGTGAGGGCGTCTGGCGCTCGCGCTGATTCTTTCCTTGGCTCGAGTCGGCAGCCGTGCGTTGCGGTTGCGCGTCTCTGTCGGCTCTCGTGACCAGTTCCGCACTACTTGCGCGGGGTGTGCCGGCCATCGGGCGCACCACTTATAACCGCTACCCACGCGCTCGGGTCTGCGACGTTGCACAGTGACGCCACCCTCTCTTTGCACAAAGCAGGAGGTGGTGTCGGTGCCGGGGGTCTCGCAGCAAGAGCTGAAAGATGAGGGAGTCAGCCAGCCAGTCAGCCAGTTTCCCTTTGCTTCCTCACTCAAGTCTTCCCTCCTTCGCGAGATGCACGCAGCAGTTTCGCAAGGCCCGCTATTCGTTACGCGGCCCGGCTTGTTGGTACCGGGCGGGTTGAGCAGTCTGGAGGTGGCGCTGCGAAGCTTCTGCGCCCGAGGGCCGAGAATGCCGGTTGCACCCCACCCTTTGGGAAGAAAACCTCCACTGCTACTGGAAATAGCACTGCCGCGCCCTTTCGTGCGGATGCGTCCGCGTGAGTGGTGGTGGTGGCGTGCGTGCGCCGACGCAAATTTCCACCCACGGCTGCACCTGCCGCGAGCCCTTTCCCCCACTGGATGTGTCTGAGTTCCCACGGCAATGATTCTTTCTGTGATGCTGTTCAGCAAATACCGACACTGCCTTGGTTTACGGGCGAATGAGAGCACGTAAACTTCACCAACCTTAGTTTAGAACTTGATTGGGAACAATCGAATGTCCTTATAGCGAGGAGGAATGACCTCCGCTCAACGGATCTAACAGTGGCTCCACACTTGAGTGCCGTTTGATACAGGAAGATGGTCGAAAAGAGAAACCCAGAAAGAAAGCATGGAAAGAGCAGTAGTGGATGCGAGAGAGTGATACACACAGAATGTACTTGTATCGGTCTCTACATTCGAATGCGAATAAGAATTATGTGCGTCACGCCAACGAGGCGGCAAAGTATTTACCAACAACTTCAAGCAGGAACTTGCTGGTAAACTGCAAGTGGTTGCCCTCGGTTTCGAGAAAGTGCACCTTGCCGGCCTTGTCCAGTGTCTGAAGCCCGAACAAGTCTTCTCTGTACCAACGCGTCTCGTTGAATCCGAGAACGCGGTCGTAGGTCCCGTCCTCGTACGCCCCAAACCACTCCGAGTCCTTGGGGAAGACCTGCGTGTCCCGAATGGCGCGCACAAGCACGAGGCTGCGCAGCGAGATGAAGTTGGCCTTGTAGGTAGCGTTCACGGTCGGCCTCTCGTTGTTAATGTCGGGAAGGAACCTGGCTGGGTAAACAGAATGAATGTACCGCATGGTCAGTCTTCTTCCATGACGATGACATTAGCGAATCGAGAGACGACTGGCTCACCATGAAGCAGATACTCTGCGATCTTGCGTGGATCACGGAAGTAATTGGCTTGCGCGAGCTTGGCTGGAGTCATCAAATAGCGTGAGTTTCGACAAAGCAATGGCGTTGGTCAAGAGTGTCCACAAAGCGATGAGTTGAAACACTGTCGTCCACGTACACTGAACTTTGTTGGAGTAGACCGCTTCGCCAATGAGCTTATCAATCAAATTGCAGATGATCTGCGTTGGCTTGCATTGAGGCAGCGCGCCCACACCAGCGAGTGGCCCGTGGAACGAGACAAAGTTGACCACTGGCGGGTTGTTGTAGCGCTCGATATACCCGCGAATCACGAGGTTACCCTGCAAACGTCACACAAAGTGAGCACAGCGCTTCGCGTTTCTAGTGGAGGAATCGCGCTCACCTGAGAGAATCCCATCGCATTGAAGCCGTCGCGTAGCTTGTCGTCCTGTCCATAACATCCCATGTTGGAAAAATTACACAGAGCAAATGACACTGAGGACAATGACCATCCATACCTTGCGTACTTGTCTCGCGAAGATGTCGACCTGCTCGTCCATTGTGATGAAAAAGCTGTTCTTGATATCCTCCTCGACCGAGTCGCCAATCTGGACATTCACCGCGTACGTCGAAAGCTGCTTGCCGACGACCTACTCCCCGCGCATTCCATTGCCTTCTTGTCAGACTAGTTTGTTGACCAGACCAATGAATGCCACGTACATCGCGAATGCGCTTCATGCCTGAGTTGCCCGCCGCGTCGCCCATTCCGTGCATTAGAACCACGGGCCATGGCTTGACTTCTGGTGTGAACACCGCGGCCTTGTTGGTGGGACCGCTAAGCGAGCGCAGCTTGGGAAGCGCGGGATCCAGCACGACGTACTGGTCCACAGCCCAAGTGAAGGCCACGACCTGAAGCGCCAGCATGACGACAGTCACACTCGCGGCCAGGACGAGCACCGTCAGACCCGATAAGTTCATCGTCGCGGGACGGAGGAAAATGACCATCGTAGATTAACTTGAGCAGATCAGCCACCGGAAGCACGCGTCTCGGACCTCCAAGCACGCGCTTTTTCAGATCTCTTCAAGCTGAGAACATCACCGACAGCACGCGCCACCTCCTAACGGTGATGATTTCCCTCCACTATATGATGTGCAAAAACGAGCATTAAGTGCGATTCCGTAAGTTCGTTTGTTTTGCGAACCGCACACGCAACAACAGAGTGGCTGGAAGCGAGCGGATCACAGCTGCTCAGCAACAAGACCTGTACAGGATGGCGTATGTGCGATCGCAGCTCGTGCGCGGCGCCAACGCCATGACGCGCGGCGGCGCCCGTGGATGGGGATGGTATCACCGCTCGCTCGAGAAGATGAACGCGCCCGCGCCGGTGGCTGTCGCGTACGACGCCGCGGTGGCCGCGCCAGCACAACCACGCCCGAAGGCGTTCCTCGACGTGAGCATTGGCGGTGCGCCCGCGGAGCGCATCGTGGTCGAGCTCGCCAAGGACGTCGTGCCCAAGACCGTGGAGAACTTTGTGACAATGTGCACCAAGGGCTTCGAGTCGGCGTTCGGCTCGGGTTCGTACAAAAACTCGGTGTTCCACAACATCACAAAGGGCACCTACATTGTGGGCGGCGACATTTTGAGCGGCAGTGGAACGGGCGGCCACGCTGCGCTCGAGAAGGGCAAGCGATTCTTCGATGACGAGAACTTTGCGCTCCAGTTCACCGAGGAAGGCGTGATCGGTATGGCCAACCAGGGCGTGAACAAGAACGCGTCGCAGTTTTTCATCGCGCTCAAGCCTATGCCGCACCTGAACGGCCGCAACGTCGCGTTTGGCAAAATCGTGGACGGTAAGAACGTGCTGAAGAACATTGAGAGTGTCTTCTGCGTCCAGGGCAAGCCCGTGACGGAGGTCAAGATCACGGACTGTGGTTTGCTGTAAATTGGCGGCGCGTAACGATAGGAGTAAGAGGGACATACATGGGATAAAAGCAGCCCCACTGCTCTCTTGCTCATGTCTGTCTCTTGGATAATAGATTCTGATGGAAAAAGAAGAAACAAAGTGAAATGCGCTTGCCGCAGGTCTCGATCCCCTCGGCGCCTGACTGTCTCATCCAAGAACTCAACACTGATTGCTCGTGAAATGCTTTAACTTTGAGTCTCGTCCTAGACCCTGCATACCATGATGATCACGCGCTGAGTTCTTGGATGAGACAGTCAGGCGCCGAGGGGATATGTTAAGGCATATCTTGGACGAATAGAAGCACCGTCAGTGTTCATATGTTAAGGCATATCTTGGACGAATAGAAGCACCGTCAGTGTTCATATCGCAACGGTAGCCTGATTCAAGACAGCTGAGGATGCCTCCGCCTCGACGAGAGTTTAGTACTCTGGTTGACGAGCATCGCAATAGCAGTCCAGTTGCCGGCTTGCTCCAAGTGATACAGTGTGTAGAGTGATACGAATTTTCAGAGGATCTTGCCGTTTATGCATAGTGAACGTGCCGCCACAGCGATCAGTGGTAGCCCGCAGCCGTCCGACATGCCCGGTCCGATGGCCGGTGCGACGCAGCGTCCAGCCGCAATCAGCGAGCTTCTGGGCCAGGTCAACGCAGAGCATGAGGCCGACGTGCAGAGCAGATCGAGGTCGAGCGCAAGCTACAGGCGCACGTCATGGAATTGGACCAGATCCCGCAGACGCTCAAGACGCTTGAGTCGATCCATGGCCGCATCCGCCAGCAAAACGAGCACGATATCACGCACATGCGCCGTCAGCTCGATGGCCAGCCGGCAGATAAAACCCCAGTAAGTGAAAGGAAATGTTTTGAAATGGTTCTAGCGATAAAAGCACATCAATAATGAATCTTTAGGATGTTTCGCGTAGCTACGCCGCGGCTCAAATGGCGGACTACTTGCTTAGAACTGGCTTTCTGTCACGCCGTGGCCCATCGTGTTGGTCGACGAGAGGCCGCCCGTGACAGTGTTCTGCAGTGCGTCGACATACTCGGTGCCCGACCAGCCCTGGTGCTTGAGCGTCTCAACACCTTCGTTTCGCTCGGCGCGCTGGATTCCTTCAACGTAGGCCAACATGCGGCGGTCAGCGTAGTCACGCGCGAAGCGCGTGATACCGAGCGAGTCGCTGTGGAAGCCGGCGAGCGTAATGAACTGCCAACAGTAGCCGAGGCGGCCGAGGTCCTCCACGAACGTGCGGATCTGCGAGTCCGACATCCCGGCAGCGTCCCAGTTGAACGATGGCGATAGGTTGTACGCCAGCATCTGGTGCGGCACCTTCGCCTTGACACCTTCGGCAAACGTGCGGGCGAGCGGCACGCCTGGAAGAGCGGTCTCCATCCAGATGAGGTCGGCGTACGCACCGTAGGCACGGCCGCGGGCAATGCAGAAGTCCACGCCTCCGCGCACACGGTAGTAGCCCTCGACGGTACGGGCACGCTCCCAGCAGAAGTCAACCTTGACGCTGAGCTTAGCTGCAAGCGCCTTAAGGTCCGTGAGACTGAGCTCGAGGCACTGGCTGTTCCAGGTCTTGAGCGCAGCAGCCTTGTCCGAGCGGTTCGACTGCTCGATGGCCATTCGGACGGCCTCCGGGTAGGTCATGGCGTTGGCACGCTTGTCCCAGGTGCCGTCCGTGCCCTTCATTGATGCCTCACGAAACGTCTCAACGTTCAGGTTGGTAGCACCAAGAATGAACGGGTGGTCACGCCCATCAATGTTGTTGTCCAAGAGCGTCGCGGCCTCAGCATCCGTGCGGGCGACAATGACAAGTGGGCTGTTGAGGACGTCAGCCTGGAGACGGGCAGCAATCAGGCGCTGGATGTGCTCCTGAGTCGACACCAGCACCTTACCACCCATGTGGCCGCACTTCTTGGTGCCCGGCTTCTGGTCTTCAAGGTGGATACCGGCCGCGCCGCGTTCGATGAACATCTTCGTGAGCTTCATGGTCGCGGTCAGACCGCCGTGGCCAGTGTCGGCATCGGCGATGATAGGACGCAGGTAGTCCACAATCGGCGTACGCGCGCGCTCGTCCGCCGTCATGCGGCGACGCGCCTCAAACTGCTTGCGATCGTGGAAGAGCTGTGCGCGGAAGAGCTGGTCTACCTTGTTGGGCACCGTGTCCATCGGGTAGTCGGCGACATCTGGGCCGGGTTCGTTCGAGGTCGACGCGGTCGACGACGACTGCCAGCCACTCACATAGACGGTCGACAAGTGACGCGCCATCTGCACGACCTGGATCGTGTCGAGCGCGCCAAATGTGTGGCTCGTCTCGCCGTTCGCCTGGAGCTCACGCAGCAGCTTGTAGAGCTTGCGCGACTGCTGCGCGCTGTTGGGGTGCGACTCGACCGTGCCCTGAAGCTTGACCACATCCTCGGCCGAGTACGGACGGGTGACGTGCTGGAAGCGCGGGTCCTTCATGAACGCAGCCGCGGCCTCGGTGCGCTGCGCGAAGGCGCGGTCTTCGGCGGCGCCGTGCTGGAGCTGGCTGCTGAGTTGGTTGATGCGGCGGTTGGCGCTCATGCTGGATGGATAGTTTCACTGGCTGAAGGTGGAAGGAGGCTTGTGTGCGACGCGGAAAGTTTGCAAATGCCTGCTAGTTAGGGCCCGTGCTGTGTCGCGTGGTGGCGAGCAAGATCCAACCCCGCTGAGCACTACGTCCTCGTCCTCCAACACGATGGTGAAGTTTCAGACGTGAAAAGATCAGTTGTTGGTACTGTTGGCACTCCAACAAACGATACGATTGGTTGAAAATGGACCATCTCGACCTCGACGCCAACACGCACAGACGTCACGACTGGGTTTTGAAGGCCACGAAGCCAACTTAATTTACCCTACCCCTCTGACGCTGGTTTGCACAAGCACTTTTTGGCAGGAACGCGAAAGGTCGCCGCCTACATGGTATCGAAAAAGGGTAGGTTCGCGAATCTGCAGTGATGGGAAAGGGGTTTCAGCATGGCAATTCATCCACCTTGTTCTGGAAAATGAAGAAGGGGAAGGAGTTTCACGTCGGTGCCACGGCCGTCGCGTCACCTCGTTGGAATTGCCAGGTTCACAGGAACATGTTGAAGCACCGGTTTGGAGAACGTGTTCAACACACCCGTCCCAACTTCAGCCATGAAAGTTTTCTGTCAGCGACGTGCTTCTTTCGCTCAACATCACAACCAAAGAGATTGATCGCCATCATGCTGTCTTCTCCTTCTCCTCAGGTACGACGCGACGTTGCCGCGTCATCGAGCTGCAGTTGACTCCTAGCACCGAAAGCGAATTGCAACAGGACAGAAAAATAGCCATCAAGAGCGACCACTGAATTGCTAGTGGCGAGGTGAAAAACACAGAGCACGCGAGCTCGACCACCAAGCTAGTATAGGCTAGGCTAGTGTTTGTAACAATTTGTACCGCCACGTAGGTACATATGAGTCAATGGTACAATGTACCCATTCAAACTGGGACTGTCCTATCGATCCGACAATGACTTCATAACGCCTCGCTGATTGGGACAAATTAAGAGGTCTTCTTGTCCACGTCCGTCTGTTGCGCACGGCGATCTGAACTCTACACGCACGCCAAGATCAGCTCGTATCGATAGCTCTTGAATCGACCGCCTCGTCCCGCATCGCCCTACAGTAGCTGCATCAACGCGGCGGTTGGTGGTCCGTAGGCGACCAACACAGAGCTTTCAACGCAGCGGACACCATGGCGACACTGGATGGGCTCGTACGGAGCGTGGTGACGCGCCAGGCCACGACGCGGCGCGACGTCGAGGTTTTCCGGCTGCCACTGCGCGACACGATGAACGAAGGCGACGACAGCAGCGACGGCGCCGACCGCACCGATGCTGGTAGCACGAGCGGCGACGAACATACAGTGGTGGACCGCGGTCTGTTGCGGAAAGTGTCCAGCGGCGCGTCGTCGTCCGTGTCCAACGACTCAAGTTCGTCATCCGAGTCGTTGCTGCAGCAGCAACCGCCGCCGCCACCGGCGCGAAAGAAATCCAGCCAGGACGTCACGCAGTCGTCGTCGAGAGACTCGGGGCGAGTGGTGCTGGTCACGAGACCGAGCCAGCGGTAAGCCGAGAATATCGCGATATGTGGCCAAATCTGAGATCTCACGAGAAATATTGTTAACTTGCAGCGATATCGAGCAATGGACCGAGCGCGCGACGAGCACGATGGTACGATCGGGTGGTGGCACTGTGCGACTCGTCAATTCGTCTCAGCAGAGCAAGCGCTGGGTGCTCGAGTACAAGCCCGTGGTCGCACATTCGGGCTGGCTGATCAAGCGCGGCCACAGCATCCGGAACTTCAAGCGGCGGCTCTTCTGCATCATCGACCATGAGCTCGTGTACCACGACACTCATGACTCGACCGAAGTGCGCGGCCGCGTCGACTTGCGCAAGCACACGACGGTGCAGTGCTTGCTCCAAAGCGGGTTCAGCCTCAGCCAAGGATCGTACCAGATCATTCTGTACGCATTGGACCAGAACGACCGCGACGCGTGGATCAAGAGTCTTCAAGAGCAAGGCGTGGAGCTACTACCGGCGTCTTCGAAGACGACCAAGCTGATCGAGCAGCAAACGCACACTGGCGACAAACATCCGATTGTGTTCTCGGGGTGGCTGCGAAAGCGTGGACAAATGTTTAAGAGCACCAAGCGGAGGTGGTTCGAACTTTCCAACACCTTGCTCACGTACTACTCGCACCCGGAAGGAGGCACGAAGAAAGGTTCTCTCGATGTGTACCACGCGCGGATCTCACCCCTGGACACACTAAAGACTGGAGAACGATTTAGCTTCGTCGTTCACACAGCTCAGCGCGATCTCACTCTCCACGCCGACAGCCAGGAAGAACGGTCTCTCTGGGTCGCCTCGCTGAGCTCTGTAGCCGAAGGGTCTGTATCAGTCAGAGACCCCACAGAAGCCTCGCTGGTGTCGAATGGCTCGTTCATATCAAGTGACACGACGAGACGATGCTCGTGCACGTCGGGATCGTTTGATGACACAAGCATGGGTGTGGAGAGCTCATGTCGCCGATGCATGTCGTCATTTATATCCAAGACCGAGGATGCGTTGGTCGACATTACTCGCGAAGTGCAGCTCATTTTGGCATCTCCATACTCTCCAGAGGGGAGTACCACGGCGTCTTTCCTCAAAGAGCAAGCAGGCAAGCCCCTCGATACTACCCTCTTGAGAGAGTTCATGTCGGGAATACTGGACTACATGATTGAGAAGCGGCTGAATGAGCTGAGCGTGCTCGGTGGCCGCTCAAACCCTGCACTGAATGGCGGAAGTGACGACGACGGCAGCGACGACTCGATCGAATTCACCGATCGCGTGATCGCGATCATCGGGGAACAGATCGAAGAGCGCGTCTTCTTCCCGCTCTATCGCGCAGTCCACGATAGCATCAAACTGGGCACACGGGCGGAATCCAAGCTTCTACGAGGCAAGATCGAGGTGCTACAGACCAAGGCGCAGTCGTTTTTCGGGATTGGCCCGGACAGCTTGTCCTCCACATCCTGGGCTAGCGCATGTGCCAAGCTCAAGGAGATCGATAAACTCAGCCTGCCATACATGAAACGCGATCAACTTCTTGCCGCCTGCAAGGAGATTTACACCGTGTATCACACGGAGCACCCAGCAAACGCGCCCATGAGTGCCGACGACTTTATCCCGGCGTTCATCTACGTGCTGGTGCAGTCCAAGCTGTCCGATCCCGTGTTCGTCAAGGAGATGGTGACTTACTTCGACCTGGGGCGCACCCAAGGCGAGGCAGCGTACTTTGTCACGTGTCTCGAGATCGCGATCGAGTACATTCGCTCCCTGGTCACCGCCTGCACGGTTGTGCTAGACACGACCCAGAAGCTGGGCATCCAGTTCGTGCGCGACCACGAGCGCGACGTAACCGTCGTGTACCGGCTGGTAGCGAACGGCCAAGCTGAGCAGAGTCATGCAGTCCACATCGGCGACGTGCTGGTCGCGATCAATGGCGTGCTCGTCTACGAGATGGACCTGAGCGAAATCACCAAGATGGTCACGGGCATCGAAGGCGACGTGGAGCTGTGTCTGCTGACGATGGAACAGTACGAGCGCCGCTTCGGCGCCAAGCGCGCATTCCGTCGCGACGACGACACAGACGATGACGATTTCGAGGAGACCAAGCCGAGCACGACTAGCGTGCGCAAGCAGAGCAACGCGCGGCTGGATTCACAGCCTACGGCGGCCGAGATTCTGAGTGCGGCGATCCAGCAGATGTAGAGAGAGTCACAGCCATGCACACGTGCGAACGGTGGAAACCAGATCTAGCTGCCCCCTCTCTCAGTTCACGTTGCTGTATTTGACCACATTCGTCAAGCACGCATGCGGCAGTTGTGAGATCTTCAAGATTGTTTGCTTGGACATCTGCACATGTCGCAGACATGTTCTTATCTGATATTTTCTGGTATAGAAGTTATTTGACCACCTGCTCAGTTGTTCCATTCCGTTGTGGAATCGCATTTTGCTCAGGAGCTCTCTACCCGACTGGGAACTTCGGCAGCAGAAGGCTTGCTAGTCAACGAGGTCAATCGTCCCCGTACCGCGCCCCCTATACGCGACGATGGCATCCACTGGGGCCGACGCCACCAGCGGAACCACCGCCGCAGCCACAAGCCAAGAGGGTATCGACTTTGCCAGCGCCAAGAACTTCTGGCAGACGCGCACGGCGCGCGCACAATCCAGCGACGGACCACCGGCGTTTGTGCCGTCCACGCTGCCGCCACGGCCGTCCACGCCCGAGGAACAGTACCCTGGTGATCCGGAGCCAGATGAAGCCAAGCAGGAGCTGCCGCCGCCAGCTCCATCACCGGCTCCGGCGCTAGCACGAGCAGCGACGACGGGGGCCCCCGCCGGCGCATTGAATCGCATGACCAGTTTCCGATCCAAGTTCTTCAGCGGCAACAACTTGAGCGAGCAGAAAGAGAACGACACGTCGCCCAGCGCATCCATGCCGTCGATTCCCGTGCCGCAGCTGCCGGACATGAGCGCGTGGAAGGACAAGATGAAGAAGAGCCGGCCAATGGCGCCCAAGATGAGTTTCTCGTTCAAAGACATCTCAACGCAGCTCAAGACTTCGATCAGCAGCGCTGCCAATGCCGTCGGTCCAGACCCAGAGAAGGTGGCACTGGCGCGCAACAATATCAAGCGGCCCACGCAGAAAAACGCGCGGAGAACCAGCGGCGCGGCGTCAACGACACCGGTGGTCGCGCAGGCATTTGGCGAGCTGGTCGTCGCCGAAGTGCTCGCGGCCAAAGACCTCTCGGCCGCCGACTACTTCCAAGGCGAGAGCGACCCGTACGTTCTTGTGCGGTTCCAAAAGTGGGAGCGGCGCACAGCAATCGTCAACAGCTCCAAAAGCCCCGTGTTCAACGAGCGGTTTGTGTTTTGGCTCCCGTCGTCCAACAAGGATGAGGCGAAAGAGCCGAATCTCGTGAGTATCGTCGTGATGAACAAGAATCTGGTCATGTCCGACATGCACCTGGGCGAGGTGCACATCTCGCTGGACGTGCCGCTCAACGAAGCGTTTGACGAGTGGTACCCGCTGGTCAAGGAGAATGGCGAGAATCAAGGCGAGGTACGCATTGGCGTGCGTCGCATGGAGCTTACGTCCACAGAGCTGCAGCAGGCGGCCCAGGCGCTGGCGGCGTCGGATCGCAGCCTGAACGACGACGATCTGGCGGCGTACGGGTCCGTGATCCCGGATCTGTGGTACGGCTTTGCCGAGGCGGCCGAGCCGCTGGAAGCGAAGGCAAGCCAGAGCGAAGTCCTTGCGACCAAGCTCAACGACCTCAGCCGCCGGTTCATCGGCATTGAAATCACGTCCACCGAGCTGAACGCTGACGGCCAGCGACGAGACATTTTCTAGCCGGCGGGCGACCGACTGCGCAAATCATCGACTCTGTGTACGAAAACCTCAAAAATCCAGTTTTACGTTGCGTGTTTCTCCAATCTTCTATTAGTTGTGGTGGTGGACGTGGTCGTGCGCGTTGTTGCGCAGCGCCGCAGCGTCCAAGTCGACCATCTCGACGACGAGGTCGCGGAACTTGACGGTCGGCTGCCACTGGAGCAGCTGCTTGGCCTTGCTCGCGTCGCCGACGAGCAGATCCACCTCGGTCGGGCGGAAATACTTGGGGTCCACTTTGACCAACACGCGGTTGGCGTCGTTGGCGTCCACGCCCACTTCCTCGACCGTGCCACGCGGGCCTTTCCACAGCAACTGCACGCCAACGCGTTGGAACGCGAGCTCGACAAACTCGCGCACGCTGTGGCACTCGCCCGTGGCGACCACAAAGTCCTGCGGGCTCTCGTGCTGGAGCATCTTCCACATGCACTCGACGTAGTCCCGCGCGTGGCCCCAGTCGCGCTGAGCGTCCAGATTGCCAATGTACAGACACTCCTCCAGCCCGGCGTGGATACGCACGACCGCGCGTGTGATCTTGCGGGTCACAAACGTCGGCCCGCGGCGCGGACTCTCGTGGTTGAACAAGATGCCGTTGACGGCGAACATGCCGTAGGCTTCGCGGTAGTTGACCACGCTCCAGAAGGCAAACTGCTTGGAGACGCCGTACGGGGAGCGCGGGTAGAACGGCGTGAGCTCGCTCTGCGGCGTGGCCTGCACCTTGCCGTAGAGCTCGCTGGTGGACGCCTGGTAGAACTTGGTGGTTGTCTCCATCCCGCACGTGCGGATACAATTGAGCAGCCGCAGTGTGCCCAGCGCGTCCACGTCGGCCGTGTACTCGGACATTTCGAACGACACTTTGACGTGAGACATGGCCGCCAAGTTGTAGATCTCGTCCGGCCGCAGGCGCGCGATGATATGGCACAGATTGGACGAGTCGGTCACGTCGCCGTAGTGGAGAAAAAGCTTGACGTCGTTCAGGTGCGGATCCCGATACAGGTGCTCGATGCGGGACGTGTTGAACGCCGACGACCGGCGGATAAGCCCATGGACGATGTAGCCTTTGCTCAGCAGCAGCTCGCTCAGGTACGACCCGTCCTGGCCCGTGATGCCCGTGATCAGCGCTACGCGCGGCTTCGCGTCAGCGACAGGCGGTGATGGCGCGTCAACAGCTGTGCTGAGCTGCTCGCCTGTCATCGACGCGGCGTCACTCACATCGGCGGTTGAAGCGTTCAAGGCCGCGGCGTCGCCTCCGATCTGCCAGCTCATGGTCATTGCGCTGGTGTTGTTGGTGTCGGCGTCCGAGTTGGCACTGGCGGCTCCTCGAGCTGCTGGCGCATCATCCATTCGAGCGGATCTTTCCACCAATTTTCGAGCATGGGCCAATACGGTAAATTCGCGCCAAAAACTCCAGTAGAAACGCTTTACCGTTTTTAAATGAGGATCACAAAAACAGACACTTCAAGTGCTAGGCATCCTCTCATTTACCTTAAATATATAAACCCTTACAGGTTCACCAACGCTCTTGATTGGCGGATATGCGGATCCCATTGGCGCCACCAGTCGTCCGTTGCCCTGTGAGGAGCTCTTCTTCGTGCGGCACCGCACACCAGCCAGCCAGCACTTCCAGCGCGTGGCTCATTTTCTCGCCATTTCCGGATTTCCACTCGTCCTCCCCATCCGCCCCTTCTCATCCCCCATCCACCATGGCTCACCAGCAGGACGACTCGATGCTCGACGGCCGCTCGGCCATCGACATCTTTGTGCGCAAGAACAACGGCGTGGGCTACACCTACGACGACCTCATCCTCATGCCGGGCCACATCAACTTTGGCGTGGACAGCGTGCAGCTCGAGACCAAGATCACGCGCAACATCAAGCTGCGCCTGCCGCTCGTGAGCTCGCCCATGGACACGGTCACGGAGCACGAGATGGCGATCGGCCTGGCGCTCCACGGCGGCATCGGCATCATCCACTACAACATGACGGTCGAGGAGCAGGCCAAGGAGGTGCAGCTCGTCAAGAAGTTTAAGAACGGCTTCATCACCAACCCCAAGGTGCTCTCGCCGGAGAACACGCTCGAGGACGTGGACTCGATCAAGGCCGAGTTCGGCTTTGCAGGCATCCCGATCACGCAGGACGGCAAGATGGGCAGCGTGCTCGCGGGCATCGTGAGCAACCGTGACATTGACTTCATCGAGGACCGCACGACCAAGCTCAAGGAGGTCATGTCGACCGAGCTGATCACCGCGCCCGAAGGCGTCTCGCTCTCGGAGGCCAACAAGATTTTGCGCGAGAGCAAGAAGGGCAAGCTGCCGATCGTGAACGCGCGCGGCGAGCTCGTGTCGCTCATCTCGCGCCGCGACCTGCTCAAGAACCGCGAGTTCCCGCACGCGTCCAAGGACGCCAACAAGCAGCTGCTGGTCGGTGCAGCGATCGGCACGCGCCTCTCGGACCGCGAGCGCTGCACGGCGCTCGTGGGCGCCGGCGTCAACTTGATCGTGATCGACTCGTCGCAGGGCGACTCGGTGTTCCAGATCGAGATCATCAAGTGGATCAAAGAAACGTACCCGCACATTGACGTGATCGGCGGCAACGTGGTCACCATGGCGCAGTGCAAGAGCCTCATCGACGCCGGCGCCGACGGGCTCAAGGTCGGCATGGGTGTCGGCTCGATCTGCACCACGCAGGAGGTGTGCGCCGTCGGCCGCGCGCAGGCCTCGTCCGTGTTTAACACGGCGAGGTACTCGCGCACGCGCGGCGTGCCCGTGATCGCGGACGGCGGCATCGGCAGCTCGGGCCACATTGTCAAGGCACTCTCGGTCGGCGCCTCGGCGGTCATGTGCGGCTCGCTGTTTGCCGGCACCGAGGAGGCCCCCGGCCAGTACTTTTTCCAGGACGGCGTGCGCCTCAAGAAGTACCGCGGCATGGGCTCGATTGAGGCCATGACCAAGGGCTCGTCCAAGCGCTACTTTGCCCACGCGGCCACGGTCAAGGTCGCGCAGGGCGTCAGTGGCGCGGTCGTCGACAAAGGCTCGCTCAAGAAGTACATCCCGTACCTGCAGCAGGGCATCATGCACGGTCTCCAGGACCTCGGCACCGCAAGCATCACAGACCTGCACAACGCGCTTGAGAGCGAGCAGCTCCGCTTCGAGCTGCGCACGCCCGCGGCCCAGCGCGAAGGCAGCGTGCACTCGCTCTACAGCTACGAGAAGCGTCTCTACTAGCCCTGCCAGCTCTCGACGCCAATTGCATTGTCTTTGAAGAACCCTCCACGCGCGCGTAGATCTAGAAAATGTTGCTTTCCCCAACCACCCCCTCCATCCAACCCCCTATTATTCTGTATTATTATAATGAGCTACTGCACCCAAAACCCATGCCGAATTTTTTTTGTGTGTGCTGTTGCCATGCGGCCTCGTGATATATTGCGTCTTATTCCTCTCCTACTCTTCTCATTCGACAACCACGCAGTCAAGCGGCTACATCGTCTGGTAGGTCGTAATAGTGGCAGTTCATGTTCATATTTATATTCATATTCATATTCATTTTCATTTTCATATTCATATTCATATTCATATTATTTAATTCATACTCAATCTCCCCTCCCAACCTATCCTACGGTCTCACGTCACACATTGTTGACATTGTTGATCATGTCATAGAAAAAGTCGTGCTTGGCAGCAGGGGCCAGCGGCTGCTGGTGCTGCTGCTGAGCTCCTTGGTCCGGGCCTCGTTTGGCCAGCGCGTGCGGATGCGGCGGGTGCGGAGCAGCGTGGTCCGAGCCTCGCTTGGCCAGCGCATGTGGGTGCGGATGCGGATGGGCATGGGCCCGCCGCTGCTCGTGTTGCTGGGGCTGCGGCACCGGTGGATGGAGCACGCTGTCCTCGACCTCCTGCTGGACAGCGCCCTGGAGGCGCTTCAAGATCTGGGCAAAGGTGGGCCGCTTGGACGGCTCGTCGTGGAGGCAGTCGAGGATCAGCTGGCGGCGCACCGGCAAACACGTGGCCGGCAGCGACGGCCGCAGCTTGTTCTGCGCGATCCGCATGAGCACCTTGAGCCCGGTCTCGACCTGGTCGTGGTACGGTGTGCGCCGCGTCTCGAGCTCCGTGAGCACAATGCCGAACGAGAACACGTCGGCCTTGGGGCCGTAGCGCTCGTTGCGGATGATCTCGGGCGCGAGCCAGAACGGCGTGCCCACGAGTGTGGTCAGCGCGTCGATGCCCTTGTCGTGCTTACGGCTCAGCCCAAAGTCGCCCACTTTGCAGCCAAACGTCGCCGAGCAGAAAATGTTGACGCTCTTGAGGTCGCGGTGGACGATCGGCGTCTCCTGCGAGTGAAGGTACAGCATGCCCTGTGCGGCGTCGATAGCCATCTTGAGCAGCGGGTCGGCCCACGTGAAGTTGCGGCCAATGTTCGAGTGGAGCACACGATGCATGTCGCCATTCTCCACATACTCCATGACGATACACACGTTGGAGCAGTTGTCCCACGTGGCGCCGATAAACTGGACAATATTGGGGTGCCGCAGCGACGACATGAGCTCGATCTCTTCGCGGAAGCTCGTGATCGCGGCCTCAGTGATGTGCTCGCGCCGCATGCGCTTGCACACGACGATCGTCCCAAACAGCTTGGCCTTGATCACGTCCCCCATGGCGCCGCGGCCGATGGCCTGGAGCAGCTTGAGGTCGGAGAATGCGATACGCACCATGTCAAGGTTCTTCATACCGGGGTTGTCCAGCACGTTGCCCACCACGCGCTTTTCCTGGTCGTCGGCGGCGTCGTTCATGAGCACGGCTTCGGCCTTGGTGAGATACGACTGGAGCGACTCGTTCTCCTTCTCGACCACGAGCTGCGAGAGAAAGGACCGGCGGTTGTTGAGGTCCGACGAGCGGCTCAGCACGAGCAGCAGCATGAGCGCAAACAGGTACGCGATGCACGACATCCACTCAAACACCATGCCGTAGCCGGCGATCATGATCGCGTACGTGATGATGGACGTGAAGCCCACGAGCACGCACTGCACAAACTCGACACGGGTTGACACCACCAAAATGAAGCTGAATGCCGAGGCAAACACGGCCACCACTTGGACCAGTCCGTCCGCGTACAGGTGGACCACACTAAGCGCCATGGACATCTGCCTGAACGCCTTGACCTCAAGCTCTTCGGTGGTTGGAGGCGCCGTCGTCGAGTTGGCGATCTCGGTCGCATTCGGCGGGATGCACACATAGTGATCTTCGACGTCTTTCACGACAACGTCCACGGCCGCGCGGTTCGAGCTCGCGAGCCACAGCTGGAACGTCATGTTAAACAAAATGATGATGAAGCACATCCACGCGCGCCAGTGCTTCTGGAACGGATTGATCTTGCTGGGCAGCAGCGCGAACGGCAGCGAGATCGACAGGTACGCGTACTGGAGCCACATCACGGCCGAGTTCTCCTGCATGAGAAACAGATCCATGCGCTCAAAGCCCGAGAACGGCACGATCAGGTACAGCAGCGCGACCAGCCCGTGCACACCCATCCACAGGACCATGTGGCCGCGCGCCCACGAAAACCAGTTGATGGCCGTGTACTCCTGGTACAGCTTCTCCAGTTTGCGGTCGAGAAAGAACCGCGTGTACTTGTTAAACACTTCATTGTTGGGCTTCACCAACACGGCGTCCAGGTACTCGGTCGTGATCTCACCGTCTTTGCCGCCGTCCTGCACAGCGTCGGCGCCCGAGGCGTCACTGGCGCCCACGACGATAGGCATGGGTGGCTTGGCCTTCTTCTTCTTGGCGCGGCGTGTGAACCGCAGCGTGGACGACGGCGCGTTGGCTGCTACATTGCCTTCCATGTCGACCCAAGCCACGTCATCATCCTCGCCGCTCGTTCCTTGGCGCGCAAACGCCTCCCCGCGGCGCCTCTGGCCCGACACTTCTCTGTACACGTGCTCCATGCGCTGCTTCTCCGCCAGCATCCGCGCCGACGTCTCTTCTTCCGTCTCGTGGAGCTCGCTATCAGCATCTTCAGCCCCGGACACCGCCGTTGAGGTAGCAACGTCCCCACGTCGCCCAGAGCGACTGAAGAACCGCAGCAGCTGCGCGCCGCCGCCGCTGCTGCTGGGCACGGAGCTGCTGGCGCTGGCCGGTCCATTCCCACTCGAGCTGACGCTGGCGCTATGGACGAGGGGGACGGACATAGACACGGGCGTCTCGGACGACGTGGAAGCTGCTACGTCGAGCGTGAGCTCCTCTCTGGGCGACTGGCGGCCGCGCAGCCACAGTGCGCGCTGCGAGAACGGCGTCGACGCGTCCATCGCGGAGAGTGCTTGCGTGTGACCTGCTGGCTGTCTCTTCTTTGCTGAGCGCTCTTCGATGCGAAAGAGCGCCCAAGTAAAGGCCGCCCAATTACCCAAAATTCCATCAAATGGGTGATTGGAGGATTGAACATTCAGATGAATCTTGAAGTCACCGAAAAATTGTAGTTTTGATCTTACTACCTTCGCACGATATATACGGCCGTAAACTCCCAAGAGCTCTTAGAGTAAGCTCAGCTCTTACGATTGTGATCTCCACACTTGGATCTGAATCAACGAAGTCGCCAGCGATGAGTGTGTACGAAGCGTCCAAGCCGCTGCCCAGCGGCGCGCGCATTTCGACTGTCGGTCTCGGCGTGTTTCAAGCGACGAACCCGCACGAGGCCTACGAGGCCGTGCTCGCGGCGCTCAAGATTGGCTACCGCCACATCGACACGGCGCGCGACTACGAGAACGAGGAAGAGGTCGGCCGCGCTGTGCGCGACTCGGGCATCCCGCGCGATCAGGTGTTCATCACGAGCAAGCTCTTCCCCACGGACTGGGGCTACGACCGCGCGATTGCGTGTGTGCGCGAGAGCAACGCGCGCATCGGCCTGGGCTACGTGGACCTGTTCCTACTCCACGCGCCGGGCGATCGCCTGACGCGCGCCGAGACCTGGCGCGCACTGGAGGATCTCCAGACAGAGGGCGTCGTGCGCGACATTGGCGTTTCAAACTTTGGCGTCGCGCACTTGGAGAAGCTCGCGGAGACCTCGCGCGTCAAGCCGGCGCTCAACCAGATCGAGATCCACCCGTGGCTCGCGCGCCCCGAGGTGGTCAATTACTGCGAAGACCACGGCATCTACATCGAGGCGTACTCGCCATTGGCCAAGGCCAAGCGCCTAGGCGACGCACCCGTGCAGGATATTGCCAAGGAGCTTAACGCGACCCCCGGCCAGGTGTGCATCGCGTGGAGTCTGGCCAAGAACTTTATCACGCTCCCCAAGTCGTTCAACCCGAAGCGCCAGCAGGAAAACCTGGAGTCGGTTCAGTTCAAACTCTCGCCCGCGCAGATCGCGCGTCTGGACGCGCTCGACGAATACCTCGTGCTCTCGTGGGACCCCATCAAGAACGAGTCAGTGTAGGAAAGGCTGGTCGACTCGAGCAAGCTTCGTTTGCGTGTGCCATCGGAACATCAAACCAGTGGGCCTTGTTCGTGGTGGTTCTTGTCTTGGCTTGGATTGTTGTGTAGACTGCTTGCTTGGTTATTTCCTTTGGCAATTTCTTGTCGAGGATCCATGCTGTCCCATTGGCTAGCAGAGCTCATGGCCGATGGCAGCCTATTTCGAGAGCAAGCGTCCAAATCAATCAATGTTCAGCTGAATCAGCCCCAATCAGCATAGTCTCGCCACGTATGATACGCCAGGGTCATATTGCTACCCCAACTTGGCCGCTACAATAGCTTTTTATAGGAGCCCAGGCATGCCATGCCTTTGGAAGAGCAAGCAGTCTGGAACGGTCGAGTGAAGCCACTTTGTTCAATAGGCCGGACGCCCCCGCTGAAGGAAAGCGGCTCGCCTCGAAGGGAACGATCGCTTCGCTGGCTCCTCTAACCACAGCAGAGGAAGGGGTTCTAAGTCGCCATGTTCGCTGCGCGCGGAGCGCTACAGCGCCGCTTGCGACTCCGGCGCGAGGAAGAAGCACGCGAGGCGGAAGGCTCACGGCGATCCGGGACAAGGCAAGACGATCCCGCTGGCTCACAAGGCCGCGGGGGCGACTTTCGGTTAGGAGCAGAACCCGCCGGCAATGAGCCCAAGCAAGAGGGAGAGCAGCAGCAAGGCGAAGAGGACGCGGACGCCATCCAGCTCATCCCGCTCACGGGACTTACAGGCTGGCTGCTACGCTACATCAGGTTTGCCAATCTGGCCCGCCGGATCCTCAATTCCAAGCGCTTCACGTCGCTCGTCATGCTCTGCATCTCGTGGGCCTCGCTGTCGGTTGGGCTGCAAACGTACCAAGCTCTGTCGGACAGTGTGGTCCTCGACGACTTGGATCTCGTGGTTCTCGCCGTGTTTTGCATCGAGTGCATTTTCAAGATCGTCGCAGAGGGGAGAACACCGTGGACGTTCTTCACCGGGCCAGAGATGCGCTGGAACACGTTCGATTTTGTGATCATCGTCATGAGTCTGCCCATCTGGGGCTCCGCGCTGGGCGGCGGCAATATCGCGATCTTGCGCATGCTGCGTCTATTGCGAATCATGAAGCTCGTCAAGCGTATCCCGCAGCTCTACATGATCATCATGGGGCTCATCGGCGGGCTCAAGTCGATCGGGTACATCTTGGTGCTGCTCTTTCTGGTGTTCTACTTGTACGCGATCTCGGGCATGTACGCGTGGGCCGACAACGACCAGTTCCACTTCCGCAATGTGCCGATCGCGATGGTCACGCTCTTCCGCATGTCCACGCTGGAAAACTGGTCCAATGTACGTGGCTGACTGTTTTTTGTCGTGTCGGGTAAGTTGGTAGTGGCTCATCCTTTTGCTTGGACTGTGCAGATCATGAACATCAACTTTTTTGGCTGCGATCGATTCCGCGGTGGATACTACACGGATGACCCCGCCGACTCTGACAAGTTCTTGTACTGCAACGTCACCCGGCTGTATGGAGCAAATGCCACTGAATCGGACATGGATTCGGCACGACTCTTGAACAACTTCGTCGCCACGTTCTACTTCATCACGTTCATTCTGATTTCGGCGTTCGTGATGCTCTCGCTGTTTATCGGTGCCATCACCATGAGCATGACGCAGAGCATGGAGAACATGAAAGCAGCCGCCGAAGAAATCGACCGAAAGGAGCGTCTGGAAAAGGCCAGGAAACGCACAGCCGAGGCCGAGCGGCGCGAACGAGAGAAACTCAAACAGCAGGAATCGACTGGCGTCCACTCCGACAAAGGAGCCGCCGGCGATGGCGGCGGCGAGAAACTGTCGGCGGGGCAAAAGCGCGAACGCCAAAAGATGCGCGCAGTGCTGCTTCAGACGTGGAACGATTGCGACTTGACCGACATCTTATCTCAAAATCTGGGAGATAACCATTCGTGGAAAGGCAGGTACCAGTGGCTCGCCACAAAGGCCACGAAAGTGGCCGAGCATCCGCGGTTTTCTGGATTCGTGACGATTGTGATCTGTATGGCTGGCATCATGGTTGGGTTGCAGACCTCTTCCGACATCATGGACGCGGTCGGCGACGTTCTGACGTTCATCGACTCGCTCATCTTGGCCGTGTTCACAACCGAGTGCGTGATCAAGATCGTCGCCGAAGGCTTTGAGCCGTGGCTGTTCTTCCGCTCGGGCTGGAACACGTTTGACTTTATCATCGTGGTCGGCAGCTTCACGCGGGGCAAGGGCGGCATGCTCACGATGCTTCGATTGCTTCGCCTACTGCGCGTGCTCAAACTCGTGCGTGCGTTCCCGCAGCTGCAGGTGATCGTCTCGGCCTTGATGAAAGGCGTTGGCTCGATCGGCTACATTGGATTGATCCTGCTGCTGTGCTTCTACGTGTTCGGCATCATAGGCAACATGCTCTTCGCGCAGAACGATCCATTCCACTTCCAGTACTTACATTTCGCGATGATCTCGCTTTTCCACTGTGCGACCATGGACGGCTGGAGCGATATTTTCTACATCAACTACTACGGCTGCGACAACTACGGCTACGACGATTACCGTGCGCTTGGGTACAACTGCACGTCAAACGCCTCCGGCTTTTTGGCACTCGCGTACTTTGGATGCTTCGTCGTGCTTGGTGGAATGGTGCTCATCACGCTGTTCATCGGTGTGGTCACGACCAGTATGGAGGAAGCCACCCAGGAAATGGAAGCCGAGCAGCGCCTTCTCAAGCGCGTGGACGACCTACGGATTCGCAAAGGCGTCGAGCAGTCAGTGATCACCTCCTACATGCAGGTCTTCAAGATGCTGGATCTGGACGGCAGTGGATCCGTGGAAGAGGCTGAGTTGCGCATCGGCCTCGCCGCGATCGGCAAATACCCGAGCTACGAAGAGCTCAAAGAGATGATGGACGTGGTCGACGAAGACGGCTCCGGGCAAATCGATGTCGTCGAATTCGTCGAGTTTATGATCCACGTGCGAGAAAAGTCGGCGCAGCAGCGGAAAGATGCGGAAGCATCGCCAGTGAATGGGGAGGTGACGCCACTGCCGCCGACGATAGAGCCGACGATAGAGTCAATCGGTGTGGAAGCTGGGGGCGGCGAGGAAGATGCTGAAGATCACGGGAACAGGATACATCTGGTGAGCTACGGTGACGGGATGGGCGACGAAACGACAAGAGAAACGCCGCCTGTGCTTTTCCTTGCAAATGGCCAATGTGAGAACGAGAATGTGGATGTTGTCGTCGACTCGTCGGAACCGTCGACCACGACGGTGGAGAAAACGGCTATAGGATCTGCGACTTTGACGCCAGTGGCGTCGCCGCGCACAGGAAGAAGCGGGAACAAGTACAAGATCGTACCTTCTGGGTGATTAACCTACGACACAGCTACATACCTCATAGAAAGAAAACGTTCACTTCAAACAAAGCCTCAATTCGCCACGAAATTCTGTGTCGACTGGGTTGGTATTTCCTCAGAACTGGTATTGTTCCAGGCTCATCTTCTGCATGAGCGACAGCTTGACAGCTTCATGCCCGCCAGCTTTTGCGGCATCGTAGGGTAACTTACCTTGAGCATCAGCAGTGACCAGACTGGCACCGTTCAGAATCAAGTAGTCGCAGCACGGAGCTTGACCGTGGCCTGCGCTCAGATGCAGCGCAGTCTCGAGCTTATCGTTCTTGGCATTGACATCCACGCCGTGTGCAAGGCACCACATGAGATCCGAGACGGACCCGCTTTCTGCGCCACTGAAGAAGCGACGAAGTAGGTCGGCGGGAGAAAGATTCTGGACACTTTCAATGAGCCCACGGAAATGATACTTGGCCTTGATCCACTTGGTCTTGTCTTCTCGCATGGATGCCGGGGTAGGGTGTGTCCAACCAGAGGGGAGAGTTGGCTCCCAGATAGCGTTGACAACCTCGTTCCCTAGGTGGTCTCGCAGCAGCAGGAGCAGTGCCATCTCCCACGAGTCTAACGTAAGCGACCTGACTTTAGACAAGTGGACGCCAAGGCTACGATGGATTCCGGAGCATTCGATGCACAAGAAGCAGCCAATGTTGATCGAAACCCATTCCGAAGGGCTCTGTCCGCAATCGGCACAGTTTGGGTTCCGCGCTGTGAGTTCTTCGACGACTTTTTGCTGCTCTGGATGAACGGCCATTCGGTGCGATTGCTTTTCGAGCATGCTCTCCGTACTTTTACGAGCAGCTTCAATCCACTCCTGCAAGTCGGCTTCGCTGGTTGCTTGCAAAAGGTGCTTGGCCTGGCTCGAGTCAATGACTTCGAAACAGTACGGCAGGCTCGAGTTTGGCGACTCTCGCACTCGCGACAGCATGAGGTCACACACAAGACCGAGATCCATGTGCTTGCTCTTGTTCTGGTACAGCTTCCCCGAGTGGATTTGAAACCAGCGCCGTTTCCAACTACGAGCAGGAAACATCGTATTGCGAACAAACAAATAGCCTTGCTTGATCACCCCACCGAGGTATGCCGTCTCTCGACCAAGCTGAGTGTCGCTCGAGATGATTTCAACGGGCAGCTCCAATGACGATGGCGCGCGATTGCCTCGAATCTCGCCATCAATATCCATCTTTAAGCGTGCCTCTAGAGCCTCGCGCTGACCGTTCCACATTTTTTCATCTTCGTCGAAGTCTCGCTTGGCTTGCTGCAGCTTTTCCTGACGTTGGCGAAGACCCGACTCCACACTCTTGACAAGCTCATGGCAGGCGTGGAAATGACCCAAAAATGCGTACAGCGTCGAATTGAAGCACTCGATCAGCACAAACTTTTTCTGCGAGTCAAGGCGGTTTAGATACCGAACGAGGTCAAAACGTGCGAGTTCACAGCGCAATCGAGCCTGCATCACGTCTCGCTCCAGGCTTTTGCCACTGCTGTTGCTGCTTCCACCGCTAGTAGGTGTGTAGGCACCAGATCCGAGAATTTGCGTGGGATCCGACGTCGTCAAAGCCGAACTGTTGCTGTTGTTCCCACTTGACGCCTGCTTGGGCTTGCCCAGCAACTTACCCAGTTGCGACTCGTACTCGTCTGCAAGCCGAATCACCTCGCGCCTCAAGTCTCCTGCTTCTTTTAATTCCGACTCTGCAAACCGGTTGATTGAATGGTGCAATAGGGCTTCAATGCTGAGGAGCATGCTCAGGCGCGAGCTCTGGATCTGAGACATCGTGTCGTGCACTTCGATGAAAATGGACGAGAGGCTGCCCAGCTCCGGACAGCTCGTCGTGAACAGCGCGCGCGCGTACTTGCGGTGAATGATCTCTTCCGCCAGTGCTGTTTCTTCCTCGCCAAACTTCATGCCGCTCGCGACGTAGTCCTTGGTGCGCGCGAGGATCTCCTTCAGTAACCCGCGTAACCCGCCGAGCGAGTCCTCGAAACCTTCTAACTGACGCCGAAACATGGGCGAGTCCTCGACGTAATCTAGAACGACATTCCGTCCGATGGTGGAGATCACGCCGGTGGCGGAGATGCTGGAAAACTTGCGCGGCGGTAGTTCTGAGCCAGGCGTCACTGGCGCGGGAATGGCATCCATAGGAGGCGATGACGGCGACGGCGACCGCACCGGGGCAAGCGCTGGAGAAAGCGATGTCGTTCTCAACGGGGATGGTGATCGTAATGGAGCGACGGTCGTTGCGTCCGACGCGGCCTCGCTAAGCCGCTGCGCGTCCAGCGTCATCATGGGCTCGGCCCCCGTGTTGCTGGTTGCGCGCCGGCGGTCACCGCTCGCGGTGCTGCTGCTTGTGTTGACCGCCATGGTGTCGACGACCTGGAACTCGTCCTCAAGCGCCTTGAGGATACTCGCGTCGAGCTCCCCGAACTGCTCTCTGTACACATCAATCTGCTTCTGCAGCTGCAGGATCATGAGATCCTTCTTGAAGATCACCTGCTGGAGCTCCGTCACGCGCGACTCCATGGCGGAGAAGGATGCCGATCGAAGCGTCGAGAGGTGATCTATCCAATGAGATCCCTTGAAGAAGCTAAAGCGACGTCTGGAGCGGGGAAACGGGGGCTGAAGAAAGGCGCTCAGCGGCAGAGATTGCTTTCCCTTAACGGAATGTTTCCCTGCGACTTCAATCCTCCTCTAAAAAGGGGGTGCGTGCTCTGAAGCACTGGTTTTAGCCAATCGAAAGTGTGTATCTACCAGCTGGAGAGAATTTATTGGCTGAAAAAGGTTGGCCGTTGATTTCAAGTCCTGGTTGTACCAAACCATGCACCGAGAGAGAGTTCAGCGTCATGCATTGCTACCAGTATATATCTATCAGAGGTAATCTACCCTGCATCGACTACAGCGGTCGATGGCTGGGCGTGTCCGTCGTTATGTATCACAAAATCACTTAGCGCCAGCAAACACATCCGCGAACTGGTCGGCGGGCATCTCGCGCGCCGGCGCGCGCTCGCTGCGGTTCGTCTCGGCCTGTTTACGGCCAACGTAGCGGTCACGCTTGTCAAACTTGTGGTCGCGGCGGTGCTGCAATACAAAACGGCATACATTAGGCACCTGTATCACTCGGCTAGCGCACATTTGAACCACACTCCAAAGCATACCTCGTTGGGGGACACGTAACGCGGGTTCTGATAGAGCGTCTGGCCGCCAAAGCTGCCGTCGAAAATGCGTATCGGAGTGAGCACAAATCGAGGGCCAATCTCAATCAGCTGGACGAGGTCCTCGCCCTTGTGGAGTGCGGCCTGTTCGAGCTTCTTCGAGTCGGCGTCGTCGGCGATCTGGTAGTTGCGGCACCAGACCTTACCGTCGACGTAGTAGAAGCTCATGACACGGTCGATGAACGGCTTGCTCTTTGGGTGGTTCTTGGGCGTTCCCCACACCTGCGTGAAGAGCTGCTTGATCACCTGGAGGTGCGGCGCGTCTTCGAACGACTTGTCAAACGTCAGGATCGCCCGCGAGCCGTTCAGCGCATTACCCGTCATCTTGAGCTCGTCCATGGTGTGCACGTTCTGTACGAGGAAGCGCACTGACGGGCCCGTGCCTACGCGGCTCACCCACATGTACAGGTCCTGGCGCTTCCGCGCCTCGAGGAAAATCGTCGTGTTGCATCCCTTGATCTCAGCAATCTCGTTGACTACGTGCAGCGTGTCCTTGGCGTCGAGCTGTAAGCGTCCACAATACCACAATTTAGTAACAAGACAGCACATAAAGATGGCTCTACATGGACGGAGATACCCACCTTGACTTCGCGCTTGTTGTGCGGCAGGAGCTTGCGAAAGTCGTCGAGCAGGTGGCGGTAGCGCGTGGTGACACCGCGCGACGAGAACACGAGCACACGCTGCTTGTTGATGTAGCCGCGACCGCCAGCGACCTCCACCTTCTGCTTTTTCTCGCCGTCGGCGGCATCGCCGTTCTCCAGTCGTCGCTTCGCCAGCGCCATCGTGCTTGTCGGTTGCAAGGGTGTTGGTGTTGAGCCCAATTGTTGTTCCGCACCGTTTCCTGACAGGCGAATGGCTGGTCACCGTAATGGGTCCAGCAGGCCAGGTTTAAATCCTAAAACCCATGGGCTGTATCTGTGCCCGCGGCCCGCAGGTGCTGAGTAGATGTACCGTGTATTGTTGATTTAGAGACCCCATCTGGTTGCGCGAAAGAAGTGAACATAAGCGCGACAGGGTTGCAGTTTGTGGTTACGCGCGAGCATGCAACCGTATACCCACGGAGTGATGGTCGGAAACCACCAGGCAAATAAAGAACCCAGGGCAGATATTCGCGAGTTCCCCACAATCGTGCCCACATCGTGGGCTCGTGCATTCGTTGTCGCTTTGGTATTCTAAGCTTCCACTCACATCTCCTTCTGCTCTCGTTGAATCGTATCCGTGGCGTTGGACGGAAAACACGGTTTCATCTAAACACCCGCCATTCTTCGGAAGTTGGCCACGTCACCTTCTAGGGGAAAGGTCGCGCCGATTGCCGTTTTCTATTGGCCTCTCAACAACAGCAGAGGCACCGCCCAAGAGTATCTTTCTCTCGCATTTCCAGAACATACACCATGTCGCGACGCAGCGTCGCGTCCGCGCTGCTGTCGCCGTCGGCGTCGGCGTTCGTACACGGCGCGTCTCACGAGATCTTGGGCTCGCCGTTCCAGCTGCGGAAGTTGCTCCACCGCCACTCGGACCCACAGTTTAGCGACGACGATCTGTACGGTGAGTGGTCTGCTGACCGGAAGTTAACGGGCCGTGGTGCGGTGGAGCTGATGTGTTGTGCTTTTATGCGCAGATACGGTGGACATGGGCGAGCATGCCGCGTGGGGCCACCTGGATGAGCCCATCTACGCAGAGAAAGACTTTGAAATCTACCGCCCGCCGCAACAGCAGTCGTCCCTGCCCGTGTATTACATCAAAGGCTGGCTACCGTACTCGGCCGACACGCTGTTTAATGCAAGCATGGACGTGCGCTATCGCAAAGAATGGGACAAGCTCGTCAAGCAGACGTACGTGGTGGACCGCGAGCGCGACAGCGGCAGCGAAGTCGTATACTGCACAATCCACCTGCCGTGGCCGTTCGCGAACCGGGACTACGTGTATCAGCGACGCACCAAGTATTTCGCCAAGCAGAACGCGTTCGTGGTGATCTCCCAGGCAGCTCAACATGCCAATGCGCCAGAGCAGAACACGGGCGTGGTGCGCGTGGAGACGTTTGCGATGCGGCTGTCGATTCGATCGACTGGAACGAGCAGTTGCGACTTTTTCATGGAGTACGAGGACGACTCCAACTTCAGTATTCCCAACTACGTCGTCAATTGGTTAGTTGGCGCGCATGTGCCCGCGTTCATGAATGATCTGCGTCGGGCATGTGCCAACTATGCGGGGTACCTCAAGACACTGGATGCTGTAGCTGCGTTGTCAACTCCAGCAGCTATTGCCCGCCACCGCGCAGAAGAGACTAGATTTTGTGGAAGCTCTCAGGATCTTGGAAGCCCCGCGACGACTAAACGAATCCCGTCCATTGGCCAAGCACGACCATCACATCCGATTGCGAGGCTGCATCATCAACTCAGCTCGTCAGATGTGCTGGAGGGAGTGGGTCGTCGAAGCGTCCACCTTCGAAGCGAAGCAAACAGTGATGGTGATTTGTCCTCGTCCCCCGATAGGCCACGACGGTCTCGGAAATTCTTTCAGCGAAGTCGCGACAAAGAGAAAGACCCACCACGACGGCGAGATATGTTGAAGAAGGCTCACTCCATGAACAAACTCTTCTCCACCAGCAAGCACTCATTAGCCAGAGCCCCGTCAAGCCCAGTTGTTGCGGAGAAGTTTACCGTTGCGTTCCAGCAAGAAAAGATCGGCCTGCATCTCGAATCAGATATATACTCGAATCGAATTCTTGTGGCTCACTGTGAGAAGAACAGCGAAGCTTCAAATTACTCGACCCGATCAATCGTCCCCGGTATGGTGGTCACGTCCGTCAACGGCTCGCCTGTGAGCGAGATACCGTCAAGCAAAGTTTTGGCAGTGATCAAAGCATCTAGTCGCCCGCTGACTCTCGGGTTCTCCGCACGCACCGGAAATCTCAGTCCGTCCAAGAAGGCGAAGGAGCCTTGGAATATCCTCCTCTGCACATTCAGTCGAGACAACCACGATCTCCTTAAGCTCTTTCGACCTCTTGATGAGGATGCCAATGTCGGTGCCGTCCTCAACATCCTATATGAAGGAAAGAATCCGTCGAAAAGGTTGGGAAAATCACCCCGATCTCGAGATCTCGCGGGGAGAAGGTCGCCCAAAGCGAAAACTGGTTCGGCGACGACCACAAAGGACCAACAAACCATGCTCGTTCCGGAGGGTGCCGTGCTCTACGAGATCGACCACAGCATGGTGGTGAGCTTGCCGTTTGCTGAAATCGTTCACCTACTCTCAAGGAATAACGAACCAAAGATCTTGTCCTTTAAGCCTGGACTCGCGATCGTTGGGGACAAAGAGCGAGAAAAAGGCAACCGAAGTGCCCTTTCAAAGAAGCTATCCATGGCGTTCCGGTGGAAGTCAGGATCCGATGGTAGCCCCATGGGGACTCCATTATCTTCGAAACCGCCGAGCAAAAGTGGGTTTAAGTCAGCAAGCACCACGGATGCTAGCAGTATATTGTCCGGCGATGCGACTTCAGATCACGATGAAGGGAATGATGAAGTAAACTCGGCTGCATCGGATCACCGAGGCAATGCGAAGATGAGCCTTCCTGACTACTCTACAGTGCGCGTGAGCGCGCGGAACATCGCATGGGCTTGGGATCATATTCATCTGCTGAAAAACGACGAGCGCATCTTTTCAGCTGCAATGTTGATTGACAAAATCGAAGAATTCATGATGAAGGACAACAAGTCGGGCGTCGAGTCTGCGGCAGTGAAAGCAGTATTCAGCAAGATGCATGAAGAACGGGAATGGATCGACCAAATCAAGGAGCGACGCTCACTCGGTGTCAAAGCACTCCACGAGTTCAACAACGAGGAAGAGGCCGAGTGGATATTTGGGCAGACCTACTTCGGTGTCTCGACACATTGGAAGCCGGGTGATGACGGCACAGTATGGCTCAAGCTGGACGGTCTCGTGGAGGGCGTGGACATTTTCAACACAATCGCCGTGATGCGCGAGATCGATCTCTTTTCGAGCTGGGTCCCGTTTTGCAACGATTCCAAGCTTGTTCAGAAAACTGGATACGTCAATGTGCTGGCGTATATCAGCATGGTCTTCCCATTGCTGAAGCGCGATGCAATTGTTCGCGCTGTTGGCATCAACGCGTGCTACGAAAGCCGATCCATTCTGCTGCTGGGCGGATCAGTGGAAGACTCGAAACTTCCGGCAAATGTGGAGGTCCCCAAGTTGAAAGGTTGGGGTGCGGATCGACTAGAAATGCGAGGCTTCCGAGTTTTGATTGAACCGATTACGCGTACCAAAGGAAGAACGTGTATCGTGTGCAACGTCGACCCCAAATGCCCGATTCCGAAGTCGCTGCTCAATTTTGCGATCAAGAAAATCGCTGGCATTTTGCTGTTTATGCTGCGGAAGGAGGCGGAAAAAATCGAGAAGGCCATGCACGACAACACCATATTGTCGGACCACGCTGACCGACTGAAACAGGACCCTGATGGTTTCTACGTGTGGCTTCGACCACTCGTCGATCGATGGTTTAACGACCTACAAGATGATCGTCTACCGCCACAGATGAAGATTCCTCGGCCATCAGACCTGGACCTGATCCACCACATTGGCCGTTCCGCGTCCTCGGTTGCAGCCTCGTTCTATTCACGCTCCTCCAGCCAGGCATCCACATTTCTCGACACAACTCAGACCGATTCCGCACGCCGATCTCTCCCAGAAAACGCATCTAGTTCCTCTGGTGACGGCAGATTGTCATCAGCGTCCCAGCAACCAACATCTAACGCCCTCAGGCGCACTTGGCTCGATCTCATGTACGACTTTGGCATCTGGCCGTACTTCTTGCTGCTCATCTTCTCCCGCGTGACCCCCGAGAACAGTTTTCTGTCTGTGTGCTCCCTCAAGTTGATTTTCACGTGCACGTGTACATGGCTGGGTGTGCCCGGCGTGTACTCACTGCAGACGCGGCAGTTGAAGTGGGCGTGTCAGGAGCTGAACAGTCTCCGTCGAAAATGCGTGGTGCTTGCGGCGGTGCTCGACGTTTTCAACTCGTGGCTCATGGGTATCTGGGCGAATGGGCTCTTCTGCTACATGGCCTTCTACCCGACAATCTCAACGGCGTGCAACGAGCGTACGCTGGTGGAGATTCGCGAGTCCGAGAACTTTTGGCTCATGGCCTCGGCATTCACCTTCGCGAGTGTCGTGGTCGGGTTGCAAGTAGTGGTAAATATTTAGGTAGCTTATAGCTTCATTTCGATTGGTTGATCTCGATTCATAAATATTCAGATTGACACTCGCCTAGTGATCAAAGCGATCTTGGCTGACTCTCCCACAAAGCCAATCAAAACCAGCAAATGCTGAATTTGGTTCAATCAGCGACATCCTCGTGCTTGAACAGTCCCAGCTCCCAACTCGCCTTTGGCATTCGGGAGAGACATCGGCAATTCTTGATAGCAAGGATGAAGACGGCGAGCCCCCCCAGCGGCGCGGGCTCGGTGTCCGCGATGAATCCAATGCGGTTCATGCAGCTCGCGCTGCTCACGACCGTGTTCTTCACGGTCGTGTACATGGGCGAGTTTATCTCCTCCAGTACGCGCTCGCTGGACAACAATTCGGCCGTGGAGGCTTCCACTGGCGGCGGCGGCGGCGGCCGCAACTTGATCGGCGAGACACAGATCGTGCTGCAAGGCTTCGAGGCCGGCTACAAGTTTGTGAGCGAGTACGACGTAGCGCGGCAAGGCCCGCTGTACATTCTGTTCATGGCGGATGCTGACGCCAACGGCACGTACTGGTGCCCAGACTGCCAGAAGGCCAAGAAGCCCGTGTACGACGTATTTGCGCGCGCGCCACGCGGCTCGCGGCTCGTGGAGATCCGCGTGGGCACGATCCACGAGTGGAACGACGACAATAACGGGTTTAAGCAGAACGAATTGTTCTACATCGACTACATCCCGGCGCTGATCAAGTACGACGGCAATGGCAACTCGTCCAACATGCTCAATGAGCAGTACGCGCTCGACTACGACCTGCTGGAGTACACTTTCCAAGTACCGTACCCTGCCGCTGGTGTGCCCAACAAGAACAAGATCATCACGATGGACGACGCCGAAGAGATCAAGAATTACGTGGCCAAGTATGACAACTCGTACCCGCTGTTTATCTACTTCTTGTCCGGCCAGCACGCATTCAACGGGCGCCTTTGGTGTCCGTACTGTGACCGCGCGAACCTGGGCATCATCCACTACTACAACTACTCGGCACCGGACAATGCCGTGCTGCTGCGCGCCATCGTGTCGCACTCGTACAAGATGTGGAAAAAGAAAAAAAACCCGTTCAAGCAGCCCGATTTCCGCACGAGCGTGGTGTCGATCCACGGCGTACCGTACCTCGGGCGTCTAACCAAGGACCCGACGACCAACAAAATCGTCGCGAAGGAGTACAAGGCCGACTTTTACCAGAAGGAGCACATCATCCCGTTCTTCCAGGACCAGGCCACCAAGCAGCCCTGATAAAGTGTGATTAGAAATGTAGTATCGGTGGGAAAAACACATTTTCAAGGTTTCCATTCCGTTTCGGCGAGTATTCAGTACGTGTCGGTATCAGAATCTGAGACGAGAGAGCATCGGGATGTGCAAAGAGCTTCATTCATCAGAGGGTCCGAGCTTCGGTGAGGACGCGAACGCCATCACTCCATTGACAGATCATCTAACAGCGACCATGGACCGCCATCGCGCAGACAAGCGCCGCAAGCCACAGCGCAGCCTTTTCGGCAGCGTCTACGCACTGGCGTTCGCTGCCATTCTCGTGCTGTACGTAATCTTTGTCGTCAAAGTGAACTACTACGCGACCACAACTGCTGCGACCGCCAATGGCATAGGCGCCGCCCCGGCAGCGCGCGAGTTCGGGAAGACTGGTCGACAGATGGCCGAAGAAGGCGGCGCCCTGCAGAACGCTCCAGAGCCGGCGCTTGCGCAGGCCGCGACCCGCGTGGTCACGCCGTTACGTCCCGAGATGAAGAAACCTACGCGCCAGCCAGCCATCCAGGTCGGCGCGATCACCAAGCAGCCGACCCACATCCCTTCGCGGGAAATGGAAGCGACCACCAAGCCAACAGCTGTCCCCGAGAGCGATGTGCTTGAGGTCACCGCGCCGCCGCCGATGCTAAAGCGAGAAGAAGCGGCGCCAGCGCCTGTGGTCAAGTCCAACGATACGCCACAGCCGGTACCGGCTCCCGTCGTCGACTCGAACAAGACCCCGCAGCCACTTGACATGCCTGCAGCGATTCCGGAGACGATGCCACCGACAACTGCTGCGCTAGTGCCCACTGATGCGCCGGTGGTGAGTGTTGCGGGAGGTGCTGTGGTCTACGACGAGAAGGACGCGCTTGGAGATCGGCATGTCACCCTCAGCGGATACACACAGACGATGAACTACCTGGACGCGTACAAGGCCGTTCCGGGCGAATCGTTGTTTCTGTACTTCACGTGCAGTGACAAGCACTTTAACGCGTATGACTGGACGTCGGAGTGCACAGACGCGTCCAAGGTTGTGTACGCCGCGTTCGCCAAGTCGCCCTCGACCAACCGACTCGTGACCATCTACGCCGGCTCGGAAAACTTTTGGAAGTACCAGAACAAGTTCCGCAACGACCGGGATCTGCGCATCAAAGCCGTTCCATCCATTATGAAGTGGCACGGCAACGGCGGCGAGACCTCGGGCATGATGATCACCGACACGCTCACCGAGGAGCCGTTCCTGCGGTATCTGTTCAAGAACACGGACCAGCCCGACATATTTTTGAATGCAGCGGCGATGGTGGAGACCAAAACCATCGAGACAGTGTCCTCCCACGAAGCCTATCGAGCCAAACTGGCCGAGTACCAGCTGGAGGCCAAGCCGCGTCGTCCGCTCTACTTGCTATTTGTATCCGGTCGCTTGGCAGAGAACAACCGCCCGTGGTGTCCGTACTGCCGCTTCTCGGAGCTGCCACTTAAGTACGGCTTCTACGCATTTGCGCCGCCGAACGCGAGGTTACTCCGCGTGGAAGTGGCGCAGACGTACCAGCAGTGGAAGACCCCAAACAAGTTCAACCAGGACCAAACTCTGGGGCCACTGCGAGGTGTACCTGGTTTCTATACGGTACAGGAGCTCACCTCTCAGGAGCTCAAGATGGAACGCATTTTCGAGCGCTTTGACCGTATTGCACCGCTAAAGGCGCTGTTCGCAACCGCAGCTCGAGTCCGTGACGAATAAGGCGCAGGTAGAAAACAACAAACAACGGCCACAAGAGACTTCTGTTCGTTGCCTGCGTCTCACTCTCTCTCTCATAGACTTCATAGTGAGTTTCTTCCATAACTGTGCCGTAAGTTCTCGCGTCTTCCTTTTACATATTCCCTTTCTTTCTCTCTGCGTTCGAGAGATATTTTTTTGCATTTTCAGTCAATTCTGGTATTTAAACAGCGACGGTGGCTCGTCGCCCGGCCACGCTACTACTGCCCAACCGTAGAGCAGCGTGGTGATCGACGTTGTGGCTCTTGCCTTTGCCTTTCGTAGGTTTGTCATCCGTCGCCAAGATCCCTCTCTCGTTGAGGAACCGCATGTAGCGCGTGAAGCTGAGCCCAAGAAACTCCTCGATCATGCGCAACGCGACGCTGATCTCGCACGCCGTGCTGTCGTACATGAGGCGGCTGTGCTGCCGCAGCCCGCGCACCGTGAGCAGACAGGCTGCAACAAAGTCCTGCAGCTTCCGCTTGCGGTCAGCGATCACCGCCGCGGACCGCACGAGGTGCTTTCGCTTGGACACGCGGCTGCGCAGCACGGAGAACCAAGGCTGGCGCTGTTTCCGTGACGGAAACGGCGCCTGCTCGATTGTCTGCAGGATGTTTGCGCAGATGCGACACTTGTGGGCGGCGCTTTGGAACCGCTGGCGACGCGACAAGTGCTTGAGTAGGCGTTGACGTAGCTGCCGGAACTCGGAGAAGCGCCGTAGCACCTGCCATTTCATTTGGCTCAAGTGGACGTCGACCTCGTAGAACACGACCGAGTCCATCTCGGTGTGCGCCCCAGTGACCACGGCGTTCACGTAGTCCGAGTACTCGGCCTCTTCGCGAAACAAGTACAGCTCCTGCTGTGGGTGGTCTCGAAGAACAGTTTCGAACCTGTGGCGAGGCTGTGACCCCGTAGAAGAAGCGGTCGATGTGGTAGATGATGACAATTTGCGGTGGGTGCTCCCACAGCGCCGTGGTCGATTGCTGGGCAGTGGAGCCAATCGATCAGCTTCTTCGTCCAGATCATCATCATCTTCTTCTTCGTCACTTAATGCAGGTTCCACAACGGAGAAGTGCAGTAACCGGTCCCGAGCTTCTGGGTGTTGTGCTCGCTCGTCGGGAGAACTGTTCTCGTCGTCGTCGAATGTCGTGCTGGCGCTGCTCCGCTGGGAACCGCGAGCGTCATCCTCGCTCTCTTCCTCACTCTCCTTCTGTGTCCGCTTGAGCGATAGAACAATCAGCTCATGCTGCCTGCAAGCATCGGCCTGCAGCGACGCGCGGCGATAGCGAGCCAGCAGCTGGGTCGTCGACTGCGCCACGGCGCCGCGAAGCTCAAGCGCAGACCGGCGGCGCTGACCCAGCGCGACCACGAGTTTCCGTGCCGACATTTCGTTTGCGTGGAGGGAAGGTTCGCAAGTGGAATGATGGATCACCGCTCAAAAGACGGAGAGAGGAGCCGGATCTTCAGACTCGTCTGATAAGCAGCCACGTCACGAGGCGCTGGTGGCAGTGATCAGACCTAGATACGTTGCGTCTCGGAGGGTGAGGTAAGCAAACGGGAGCGCGGCTCAGTTGTGGCGTGCGGATCGGATCTCTTCCACCACGTATGATGTCGTTTAACCAAATGGAGAGAAGAGCGGTGAGTCGTGACCCAAGCCGCTGGTGTTCTCTTTGAAGAGCTGAGCTATTCTGGAAAGGCAGCCCACAGCTGACGATCAACTTGATCCAACACCTGCACGTATGAGCTTCTCTCAGAGCATATAAATTTAAATCAGCGCTGCAGCAAGGAGCATCATTCTTAGACGCTGTTTGGAGGGCGGAAAAACGCTCAGCGCTTGACCTATTCGTCTGACCACAGCCGTGGGATCCGTATGAGATACGTGGCTCCTCATGTGTGAGACATCGGAGCCCAGCATATGCCCTTTCGTTCGACGCTCTGACCCCGGCTGACCCGCGACTCAACAGAGAACGCAACTGGCACAGCAAACAATACGTGTCTCTTGCTGGCAGCAAGTTGCTGTTGCCTCCGTATATGGGACGAAGCGGTCAGTAGCAACTTGACCTTGAGGCTCAAAGAGTCTTGAGTCAAGGCCCAGACTGACCTATGCTGCTGACGTGGTCAGTAGCAATTGGCCACTTCGTCTCATTTGCGCATCAATTCCGTACCCTTCCTGTGCCCTTTCAGGGTATCTGGATAGTGCCATGAAAAGCCAAGAATGCTTCACTCGAGTGACCTCTTGGTGCTGTCCAGCGGTTCATTTCCCACACACAAACCAACTGTCATGCTGCTACATACATTGCCGCGAACACGAACACGAAGTGTCGCTACGGGGCCCGTGGTGCCGTGGAGCCGCGTTCTGCAGTTGACGCAGCGCAATCATGTAACGGCAATGACGACGACGACCGTGCCGCGTGTCGCTTCTGTTAGCTTCATCCCACGCGCCTGCGTTGCGTTCGCGCCGAACGCCGCGGCGAAACGTCTCTTGGATCATCCGCTCGCCATCGGATCTGTGACGCGCGGCTTGGCGACCTCCGCGTCGCCGACACCTCCACGTACCTCGAAAGACAAGCGCGACCGCAACACGAATCCTGCGTCCCTCAAGCACGAGCCCTGGAAGACCGATGGCCGCGCCGCTCGCGAGCGCCGGTCGTTTGTGGATCGCCGCGCCGCTCCGCGAGGGTCTACGACTGCCATCAGCACCAATGTTACCGCTGCTGCTGCTGCTGCTACTGCTACTGCTGACGCACTCGACTGGCGCAAGGCGTTTGAAGAGTTTGAGCGCGGTGTCCACGTCCACGGGAAAGACGTCAAGTTTTCGCCCACCGACGTTTTCGCGGTGGTCAAGGCGTGCGTACAGAACGGCCGCCACCGTGAGGCGCAGAGCGTGGTCCGCCAGGCCCAGGGCGTCGGCATTGCGCTCACGCCCGGCACGCAGGCGCAGATGTGTGCGGTCCACGCGCGCAAGGGGAACATGGACGTGGCGTTCGAGACGCTCACCCAGGTGCTGACTGCCAACCTGGCCGCCGGCGAGGCGCAGGATACGCGGCTGTTTGATCCGATACTGTCGGTGCTCAAAGAACAACACGACTGGCAAAATATCCGCCGCGTGGTGCAGCTCATGCACAACTTCCAGATCGAGCCGTCGGTGCGCGTGTTCCGAGTGCTCATGATCTCGGCCGCCAAGGCGCGCAAGAAGGACGTTGTTCTCAAGACCGTGGCGCTCTTGGAGGCCAAACTGGGCGACCAGCTCTTGGACGTCCCAACGCTGACCGCCATGTGCCAGGCGCTCACCGAAGTCGGCGAAACCCGCACGGTGCTGGACAAGTACCACCTCATGGACCAAGACTGGCTCGACGCGAACGGCAACACGATCTTGCTCAACAACTTTGTGTTGGCGGCGCTGCGGCGCGGCCGTTTGAACAAAGCACTCGAGATTTTCGACCGGATGAATGTCTCGGAGACGTTCCCACCGGACGACTTTACGTTCGCAACGTGTATTCTAGAGTTTGAAAAGCGCGGCGAGTGGGACCAAGTGATCCGGATTTTCAACGAAGTGCAGGGCCGGGAGATGAAAGGTATCTCCCACGAGCGCGCGGTCAACGCGCTCACGTGTGCAGCGATCGTGCGGGCTCTCCACAGTCGCGAAGGCGCCTCCAAGCACGAGATCGAGCAAGGCATGAAGGTCATTCTGCAGCGCCTGGATCGTCTAGCGATTCAACACTTTAGCCACGCGTCAAGTCTGGTCGACGTGCTGGAAGAGAACGGCTTCCGTGCCGAGGCGCAGGCGATCTTCGCCCGTATGGTCGACAGTAACGTCTTCAAGGCGCCGTGGCTGCGTCAAAACGGCTTTGAAGTGGACCTCCACACATTCTCGCGCGGTGTCGCCAAGTGCGCGGTGGTCCACGCGTTCCAGCAGGCCCGGGAGAACGCGCCGGTCAAGAAGATGGACGACATGCGCGTCATCACGGGTGTGGGCAAGCGCAGCAAGCAGTACCTGCAGCCCGTGGTCTCGGACGACATCTCGCAGCTACTGCTCCGGTCGTTCCGCCCTCTGATCCGCCCGATGCAGCACCCGACCAACCCTGGTGTGCTGCTCATCCGAAGCAAGTTCATCAAGGAGTGGCTCGAAGACGGTGGCATGATCCGTCATTTTGAATAGATCTCAGCCTTTTGGTTAAAGATATCTGTTCCGATAGCATTTTTCACAGGCGACTGCTCTCTGGACTGGAGTGACTGGCAAATACAGGCAGCATGGCCAGCACGTCCGTAATGCGGCTTGAGACCGTGTCGGGGTCCTCCATCACTAGTGCATGGGTCGTCTTGGGCACAGGCTCTGCGATGCTGTACACCTGTGGGAACTTGTCCACCAGCGGCTGCCGGAACTCGGGGAAAAAGAACATCGTGCGCTCGCCGTACTGGAACGAGATCGGGCACAGCACGCGCGCCGCCTGGTCAGCACTCAGCCGCATCAGTTCGCCGCAGTTGAACGAGGCCTCGATGTGCGGATGGCACGCGAGCACCACTTTGCTGGGTGCGTCGGTGGCGCTGGTGCTCAGGTCTACCGGAACGACGGCGCCTCGCGTGTATGCGCGCAGCGACTCGGGGTGCCACCGCGCGAACTGGCGCATCGAGTGGATCTCCGCCTCGGCCTCCTCCAGTGAATCCCTATTGCAGTAAACACTCAACGCATCAGACCCTAGTACTACTAGTGGTATGGTAAATAGGAGAGACGCACCATTCGGCGCGGCGGCGCAGCACGAGTGAGACGAGGAAGTCGATGGCTTTTTCCTGCCGCGGGAACTTGGTGAGTATGCACGTCGGCTCGAACAAGATGAGCCCGTGGAATGAGCCGGGGCTCTCGGCCTCGACCGCCCAAAGCGCCGCAGCGCCCATGGAGTGGCCGATACCGATCAATGGCGCTGTGGACGCGGCGCGGATCTGTGTGACCTGCCGCTGGACGGCGGCAGTGGACCACGCCGGCCAGAGCATCGCCGGGTGGCTCACGCGCGGCGACTGTGGGTTCTCCAAATGCAGCGTCGCAGGCTGGGAGACGTCGCGGTTGGCGCCATGGTACGGCAAATCGAATGTTACAAACTCGATGCGACCGCCTGCGGCATGGAGCTGTTGAAGCAGCGGCGAGCACTCCAGGCGCGCAATGATCGGGTTCCAAATGTCCTTGCACAGGCCGGCGCCGTGGCAGAAGAGAAACGTTGCCGTAGGCTCCTGCGGAAGGGAGGAGGAGGAGGAGGAGGGTGAAGGCACCATTGTAGTGGAGTTGGTGTGTGTTGGTGGTTAGATGAAGAGTGACGACGGCGTGTACTGTATGCGGATAGTTCACGTTGTGGGAGGGACTCCTGGCGTGCCCATTTGCGGGAGGTATCAATCCAATTCAAGGTCGGCTGGCAGTTGAAGTTCGAGACTTGACATCAGCTCTGTCCAAGAATACGTTATTAGAGGGGTTCGTCCGCAGTGTTTCCATTGCGATCTTGATTAGATTAGAAGGGCTATGATATATCACATCTCGAAGCTTCGCCTTGATGTGAGGGCAAAGACGACGCTATGGAACCACACGCT
>JAADWZ010000176.1:0-54533 GCA_023336445.1 Pythium dissimile | reverse complement strand
CTTGGTCAACACCTTGCGCGAAAGGTTCAAATCGAAGTTTAGAGCCCTGCAGATCGTACTGAGGGAGATGTTCTTGAGCTCGGGATGCTGAGCCTTAAGAAAGGCGCGCAGCTCTTCCAGGAAGAAGGTGGGGTGCGCTTTCATGTAAGCGCTAACGTCGGCAAGAGCCCCCGCTGGCCATCTTGACGATCGTTCCTTCGCTTCTCCATCCCGTACTGTACCGCGCTTGAGAAACATGAGATACCAGCGCTCTAGCGAGCGCACTGAAGGTCCGAGGATGTCGCTGACGTACGAGATATTCACGCCATACACGTGAAGAAGCACGATCGCTCGCCACCTGAAGTCGTTTGAGTACATGAGCCTCCTCGTGTTTGCAAGTCCGAACTGGCATTTGTCTGCTTGTTTTTGCGTGTTTGAACACGCAAAAATGAGATTTTTGTTGTCAAAACTGGCCATATTTATTAAAAACGGGTCACTCTGTCGAGGGACAAGAATATTTCGAAGCTGACGGCACACGCCAGATCATATTTACTTTATATATATGAGCGACTTAAACAGGGTTTGAATTAAAAGCCAGAAATAAGGGTCCGATACGCCAAAACTACTGCAAGCCACAATACATATTCCGTACTTGATTGCGCTCCATTTTATGCAGCAATCCTCGCGACCTACAGCTCCAACCACGTGTGAACCGTCCAATGAGCTCCTGGCGCGATCAATCCCGCTTTCCGACTCTGTGCAGCGTTCGAGGTGGTGAGATGATGCAATCGGAAGGATGCGCTGCGTCCTCCTCTGCGCTCGAGCAATTTCCACGGTCGAGATTGTGTCCCCAAGTCTGTGACAAGGAATAGTTGCCGCCCATCACGTGGCTTGCATCATCCTACAGTGTAGTATGAAAATATAACCTGTCTCAACTAAAACCGCACCTCTTTTCAGCCGCACCAAATACACGACCGACCAACTGGACACATCTCACGGTCATCCAGCTCAATTTGCTGCCCCACTCTACATACACTGTGGAGAACTACAGTACCGTGGTGAGATTTCTTTGTGACAGAGCTCTGCCGGCAGCTCCAGTACCATTATGGGCGTCCTATGCTACTGTCGCTGCAGTACAGATCAATGAATTTCATGGCCTAAAAGTTGGAGCACCATGTACGTATCGGTGCACCGCACTCTGGGTTTGAACAATCCGGATCTGGACATTCTGGAGCAGACAGAAAGAGTCCGTATTTGGCGTTTCAAGGCGGTGCGAGGATGCAATCGGAAGCACACGCCTCTTGTGCGCATGCCGTCTGAGCATCCGAGTAAACGTCACCATGCATTACTCACGCTCGAAGTGTCCTTCCCACCTCTGTGACAGACAATGCTCCAGCCCATCCTTCTGCTTGCATCATCCTCGATGATGAACCTTCTCCTTTCGGTTTGGACAACGCGGTTGATGGATGCAAGCGAGTAGCCCATCCAATAGCAAACATGTCTGGATCTCGATCAGGTAATCAGACTTGCTTTGTACGACGCTGTACTTGGCGCTTTGCACTGTGAAACAAACTCTTGACGTGCATGCGCATCGAAGCTCCAGCTTCCTTGTCACAACCGCCGAGGCAGACACACTCACAGCTAGTTGTTCATTTTACAAGTTTGCTCCAAACTCCCACACCAGCTTACAACCCCAACTCTCTTGTGATTATTCGCCACCATGAAGCTCTTCTTCTCCGCCGCCACCTTTCTCGCGTCTGTCATTTTGGTCTCTGTCGACGCCGCGCCGTGCGCGTCGCACGAGGCCAACATGAAGACCGCCAGGGCGTTGCTCGACGAAGTCTTCAACGGCAAAGACAGCTCGGCCGTTGACAAGTACACCGACGGCATCTATCTCCAGCACAACCCGAATGTCCCTGACGGTCCGCAGTCGCTCAAGGACTTTGCGGCAATGTTTACGAACGAGACAAAGGCCGAGTTTGGCGCCATCGTGGCAGAAGGAGACCTCGTGTGGGTCAATGCGCGCTACTCGGGGCTTCCAGGCACGCCGACGTCTGTGGCAATGGACGTGTTCCGCTTCAACGCCGCTGGTAAGGTCGCCGAACACTGGGATATTCTTCAGACCGAAGTGCCAGCGAGTGAGACCGCCAGTGGCCGCCCCATGTTCCCAATCCCGGCGCCGACCAACTCTCAATCAGAGACTGCCGCCGCGTGTGGCGACGGCTGTGACTCCGTGGATCCACAACTCGAGGCCAACAAGAAGACTGCCAAGGCGCTACTGGATGATGTGTTCAACAAGCATGACATTTCGACTATTGACAAATACACCGACGGCATCTACCTTCAGCACAACCCGGATGTCCCCGACGGTGCGCAGGCACTCAAAGACTTTGCAGCGACATTTACAGCGGACACCAAGGTCGAGTTCGGCGCGATTGGCGCCGAAGGAGACCTCGTGTGGGTCAATGCGCGCTACTTCAGCCCTCCAGGCACGCCGACAACAGTCGCGGTGGACGTGTTCCGCTTCAACGCTGCGGGCAAGATCGCCGAGCACTGGGACATTGTCCAGAACGAGGTCCCGGCGGACCAGACTGCGAGCGGCCGCCCGATGTTCCCGATCCAGGCGTGAAGGAGCTATTGTAGGGAGCTACCAGGAAGCCATGCTGCTGACACTGCTAGCATGCGCTGAGCCATTTCGGTTGAGTGCGTTCTTTTTTTCTGGAATAAAATACGACGAACGGTAAACACTCGACACCAACCTCTGAGCCAGTTTCCCGTCGTGGATTGTTGATCTTTGTACCAGTCTCTGTTCCTTTGTCGAGAGTGGACAGATTTGACCGTCACAGTCGAGCTGGCAGTTCTAACAACGGGAAGCTCCGTTGCCTTGCTACGCCTCTTCAAGATCCACTGTACAACTTCAGTAGTTGGTATCGAACTTCACATTTTCTACCAATTATCGCTATAGAGAGAACCAGCTGGTATCACGGAGTCCAATACCCCTCGTCATAACAACGTCACAGTTCTGATCACTTGGATGATCCAAGTTGGTCATTAAATCCAGGTACTGGAACCTCGCGTCAATCTCTTGATGATGAGAAGATCCTGCGCACGGTGTGGAGGGGTCCAACTCCCGCGCAGCCCTCCTTCCTCTCTCTCTATCAACCCATGGCGACGCCAACGCCTTACGAGTGGGGCGTCCACGCGGCGCTCTACGAGCAAGTGTGGGAGCGTGCGACTGCGCTCTGGGGCCGCGACGCGCTCGTGCTGGGCGCGCTGCCTTTACCATCCTCCTCCTCCTCCCTGCGAGTGCTCGACGTGGGCTGCGGCCCGGGCGAGCCGGCGCTCTCGGCCGCGCGCATGGGCTTCCAAGTCACGGCGACCGACCTCTCGACCGTCATGCTTGACCGTCTACGCGCGCGCATAGACGCCCTCGGGGACAAGTCGCTGCGCATCGACGTGCGCGAGGCCGACGGTGAGAGCCTGCTGGACTTTGCCGACGCGTCATTCGACGTGGTCACCTCCATGTTCGGCGTGTTCGTGTTCCCGCGCCGCCAGGCCGCGTGGCAAGCGGCGCTGCGCGTGCTCAAGCCCGGCGGCCGCCTGCTGGCGACGAGCTGGGACAAGAGCAATACCAACGGGAAGATGGTCAAGTACGTGACGCAGACCGCGGTGGACGCGCGCGCCGGGCCCGACCAGACGCTGCTCACGCCGTCGGTCAACCGCACGGTGGTGGCGTCCTCGTTCCGCGAGGAGCTCGAAGAGAACGGGTTCACGGACGTGACCGTGTACACGCTGAGCCACCCGTTGTGCTTCAAAAGCGGCGAGGAGTACGTGAGCGCCGTGCTGGACAATCCGGCGCTGGAGTCGATGGTCGGCCACAAGGAAAAGGGCTCGCTGCTGCGCTGCATCCTCGACTTTGCGCAGCTCGTGGTGGACGGCATTGATCCGTTCAGTGAAGAGGCCAAGCTCGCGGTGGCGCGTGTCGAAGGAGCAGCGGAGAACCACCCGCTGTGGCGCAAACCGTTCACGTTCCCAGCCGTCGGCAACGTGGCCATCGCGACCAAGCCGCTCGTGTAATAGATCACGGATTTGAAATCTGTTTCGTAAAGCAAGGCAGTTTAAGGTTTGGCCGATTTTTGGGGTCGGTTTTGCTGCAGGTGAATAGTTACGAACCGTCGGTCGACGCCTTTTCAAGATCCCCCAGACAGCGCTTGGGACTGGGATCTTGGCGAATCCGCTAGACGGCTATGTCACCCATATGCCGTCGTTGGATGCTGCTCGCTCTGAGTCCACTGGCACTTCTTTGCGCATCGACACTGTCGCTTCCCGACACCTCGTTCACCGCCGTCAACTGGTCGCTCGCGTCGCCCTCGGCGATCGCGGCCGCGCAGAAGAAGCTCATTGCACCTATCGGATGCATCTGCGTCCACACAAGGTGATAATGAGAGATCGTAGCTCCCCCTCTACTCCCCCAGTGGTTCAAACACTTACCAGTAGAACTGATACAGCGGAGGCGGCTGTCCGTTCTTCGACTGTCCGTGCACGTGCGACCTCACTGCCGGTGCCTGTGACCCGTTCTGCTGCTGCGATGCCGAGGTAGAAGCTCACTCTATTCGCTGATGGTCTCCGTTAAACTCGATACCTGCTCTGAACTTCTGTTCGTGGGCTTGTAGTGCACTGCTGACCACGTCATAACCATCCAGCACCAGGGGCTGTGCGAGGACGCGCTGCCCATCCGACCGTCCATCGAGTACTGTTCGACAGACCTCTCGCTCGCGACCGTGGCCGCCTCGGGCGTGAACCCGCTGCTCGCCGACTCGGTGCTGTGCGTCGCCGTGGACAACAACGAAGTGGTCGGCGACTACCTCACGACGCCGGCGGAGCAGAGCATGGCAGTCGCGAGCGCGTTCCTCCAGAACGCCAAGTCGTATTCGTTCCTCTCTGCAACCACAAGCAGCCACGGCTCGTCGTCCTCCGCACCCGATCCACGCGATCTCTACCAGGCGGGCGATTCGATCCCTGTGTTCACGCGCTCGCCACAGACGGCAAGTCACGGACCGGTACTGGTGGGCTGGGCGGCTGCTGCCGGTGCAACGCGGTGCTCGCAGCGAAACCCTGTTCGCTTTCTAATCGACTGGGCCGACAACTCGTGCGTCGTCGACGACTTGGAGCTCCACGAGGTTTGCCAGGCGATGGGTGGTCCTCTGGATTCATCGGCTGTCGCCAGTGGCCTATTGGTTGCCAAGTACCCAAGTGTCCCGTCGGCCTCGTCGACGTCGAAACAAGTGGTCGCAGTGGAGGTCACTGTCCAGCAAATCGACCTCGCCACTGGTGAGACCATCCAACTCGAGCCGCCGTACCCAGCGTACTATCCTGAGCCAAGGCTCACCAACGCCGCCAGCGGTGTACTCACGTGCGAAGGCTCTTTGTTTGGTGTGGCATACACCGTCTACCACAACGGCAGCGGGCTCATTGAGCGCGTGGAGGCGGTCGTCACGGTCGGAGACCTATTTACTTCCAGCAACAGCTCCTCTTTTGCCTCGATTCGTCAATCATTCAGCGTGCGGTTCGTCAGCACGGCCACCATTTCACGGTCGATTGAACAGGGAAACCTCCAGACCTACGAGCGGTCCGGGAACCCTGGCTACCAGTTGCATCACCCCGTACGCGTCGGCGTGCTCCGCACAAGCGCCAATGAATCGCTCAAAAATACGCCAATCGTTGCGGAAATGGCCGGCGGCCTTACGTTGTCCAGCTTCGGCGACTGTGACTACCCACTGAAGGTGCCCGTTTTGTTTGGTGAGGATTTGCATCTCAGCTGCACGCTCGCGCTCAATAGCTCGGCGTTTCGAGCCTTCTGCGAGCGCGATTCACCCGTTGTGGCCGATTCATTGCGCGTGGGGTTCACGCAAATCGCACGATTCGGCAATTCGGACGCATTACTCGCAGACGAATGGCTCCCGATCGACTACGACGAGCCCACCAAGACCACGACGACGTTTGTCGACGCGACTGGCGCGGGCACTGTGGAGATCCAATGCGAGAATGTGCTGAGCTCGCTCCACTGGGAGTTCCTCGTGGCCGCCGTCGGGCCGGTCAACAACCCGCAGAACAAGATCGTGGCGGCGAGAGCTACGCACGGCAAAGACACGTGGACGTTCTGGAACAACCCACAAGACTCGGCCAAGCAGGAAACGTACCTACTGACCGCGACGGTCTCGTTTGTTAAAGTGCAGACCACGCAGTTGGACCAGTGGATCCCTCCGACGCCGCCCATTTGGTTCTCCATCCCGAACGACGTGTTTTACCCGTTCATTCTGAGTGGCAGTAGCCGTATAGGCCCTGGTACATTCATCTGGACGACGTGGCTGTGGCTATGGCTGACTTGGAGTCTCGCCTGGGTGGGCCAATAGAGAAAAAAAAGAATGAATTATACTGAAAAAATAATCGATTAGGATCTGGGCCTGCAGGATCGTTCGTTTCTCTAGCAGGACTTAGTACGTGGCTTATACGTCGTAAGACTCTCGGCTGTCGCGACTCCGGTCGTCCGTGAACGCAAAGCTGAGCGCGGACCGGTCGCCGTCCGTGAACGCAAAGCTCAAGTTGGACTCTTCCAGCGACATGTCGTTGTCGAAGCTCGAGCGCCGGTACGCGTCGTTGAACGACAGCGAGCCGTCGCGCGGCGTCTCGAACGGCGACGGCTGCGCGGCCGCAAACGCGAACGACGGGTGCGCGTCGCCGCCCGAGAGGAACGAGCCGCGCGAGTCGGCCGTCTTGAGCTGCGTGGGGTGGCGCTGCGGCGCGCCAAACATGCCGTACTGGACCAGCTTGTCCATGCGTTGGCGTTGCTGCCGGCGGCGCAGCCACACAGCGGCAAAGACAACCACCCCGACGGCGACCAAAGCACCAACAGCCACGAGCACGTACACGACCGTGCGCGACTTGGACGTGGAGGCCACGTCGGCGCCGATGGCGTTGGCCGCCACCGCTTTGGTGACCGCCACGACGCCGTACACGGCCGTGTCCACCCGGCTGGCGCCGTTGGCAAACACACTGTGCACGAGGATCGTGTAGTTGCCCTCGCCCGGGAACTTGATCCCGTCGGCGCGGATAACCTTGGCGCCGTCGCTGAGATTCCGCGCCGGCAGGCGCAGCAGCAGCGTCGCGTCGCGCGCGAACGGCGTGCACGCGGTTCCGTTGCCGCACGCAAACACGTTCAGCGCCGGCAGCGACACGTAGTCGCCCACGTCGGCGTCGTACACGGTGGTCAGGTGGACGCGATCGAACGAGGAATTGCTCGAGGCCGAAATCGTCCACGTGAGGTTGAGCGCGTCGTCGCTGGTCACCGTCGCCGTGGGCAGCGTGAGCTGCGTGGTGTACGGACACGACGCGCCCTGGCTCAGCGTCACCACGCTCGAGGCCGCCACGGTCGCCAGCGTGGCGTCCGCGAGCACGTCCCAGCAGTACGAGGTCTGCGCGTCCGCTACGTAGCTAGTCGCGTCAATGAGCTCCGTCAGGTCCCCCGCGGGCGTCGCGACTAATTCAAAGTAGTACACGAAGTCGTACCGCCGGCTCGGGCCGGCCAGCACCATGTGGATCATCGCCGGCTGGCGTCTAACCGAGGCCACCGTCACGTTGGGGGACGTAAAGGCCGCCGTGCCGTCCGTTCCGAACGACGCCGGGCCGGCCACCACCACCTGCTCCAAGTCCTCGGCGGCCGTGTACTCGTCGCAGGTCGCGTCGCTCTTACATACTTTGACGAAGGTAGTGACGATCTCGTAGGCGACGCCGCCGATGGTGGTGGTGGTCAGCGGCACGGGCAGGTGGATGTCGGCGTTTAGACGCTGGTCCAGCGTGGCGGTCCAGCCCACACGTGTCGACGCGTTGGGCGTCACCACGTCCAGCGACGCCAGCGCCATGCGTAGCTCGCAGTTGCTGCTCTCGCTGACGCTTGCCAGCGGGTCTAACGTGGCGTTCAGAGGGTTTTGACGCGACATGCGGCACCGCACGGCGCCCGGGGTATTTGTCGTACTGGGACTAACCTTGCTCTGGATCACCACGGTCGCATAGGCGGCGAACACATAGGAAACCGCCGCGTCACGAATATCGGCAACCACGACGAACGCCGCGATGGGGAACTCACCCTCTGTGGAAAACCGCAATCCGGAGATGGACGAGAACGTGAGTGCGTCACCCGAGCTCGTGAAGTTACTGGATTGCGGCTCGGTCGCGGCCACCGCACTGGACGTCGGGTCGCAGGAGACGATCGAATCGCACGAGCGAACGAATGTGGCCGCGATCTGCGGACGCGAGCCTGTCGCGAGCGGGAGCACGGGCATGGCGATGGCGTTGTCGCTGGCGGTTTTAAGAGCGACCGTCCAGATGGCTGGGACGTCGTCGCCGGGGGCGAAGGCCGCTGTGAGGTCCACAACGTCCACACCCACGGGGCAGCCGGCGTCCAGGCCCGTGGCCGCAAGTGTGGACACGCCCGTGGTGGCGTTGGTCTCGACACGCCAGCATTTGACCGCGAACGAGGTGGGCTGCGAGACACCCACGGCGGCGTAGAGCGCGGCAAAGAGGCCGACGAGCCGCCGACGCATGGTAGTATACTGTGTGGGAGTGGGCGGTTAGTCGCTTGGTGGGGAATGGAGAAGGGGCCAGCGGGTGGGCCCGTGTTGGTGTTGCGATTGCGGTCGGGCATGACGCGGGAGGAAGAGAGGAGAGCACCGTCTCTGGTCCCCCAACGGATGGGCTACGGTACGAAAGTTCGTTCCACATGGTTCTTATCGCAAGGTTGATGAACATATAATTCATAGAGATTTAGAATGGATAAATGCGTGTAAACCGAGGGATGAATAAAGTGGCCTTCGGCGATGTGACACGATCAACAAGGGAACTAACCCAACAGTAAAGGTGCCTGTGGTCGTCGAGGCTCCGCAACCGCAGCCAAAGGCGCAATCTCTACAGTATCATGGTCAACGATTCGTGAATACCGAACAGAGTTCTCAGGAGGCAATTCCACCGTGGAGCAGAGCGCTTGGGAGAAAGCGTCAGGAGGAGATGGCATTCTCTATGGTTGTACTGTACCGTATGTCCAGCAATGCACTGGAGTTTGAGTTATCTCTGCCCACAACTTGGGAGCCACAACATGTTGGGTTAATCTCAGACAACGAAGGCCCAGATCGAGTGGATTTTCCGCACAGCGACTGGATTCCAATGTGGTGGTTGCGATGCCAGCATCACCCCCACGCTGGCGGATTCGAGAACTTCTAACTCCGAGGAAGTGAGCTTGGGATTCCACAAAGTACACAAAAATGAAAACGAAACCAAAGCCACTGTGGTTTGCCACAGCACCCCAGGCTTGGCCTATTTGAAGAACAAAACAAACCGAGCCGTACCCTGGCGAAAAAAAAAGAACTCACACGAGCATGAACACAACGACTGGGCAGTATACCTTGTTTTGGCACTCGATGGTGTTTCGCTCGCTCTAGCTTGCGTGACTCACTGAGCCTCCGTTGACACCAGCAGTCAGTGCCTTAAAGGGGGTAGGGGAAACTCCTGTGTGAACAACAACACAACGACAATGGCCAATGATTTCCGTGATTTGATGCTGAACTGCAGGTCGAAAATAGCCAATCAGATCACCGTGCTGTCTCTCATTCCTTCTGAAAGTCAGGCCAGCTGGACCCGGAGCTGGCCTGATGGATTTGGTGGGGCCACGGCTTGCGCTCCAAGACCGTCTTGGCGCATGCAGAGGCGTTCCTCTGATTCAAGAGCTGCCCCCCACACATAGAACTCTTGATAGGCTTTGCTTTAGACACGGGTGTCTGTCGTTGCTCTGGAAGCGGCAATCCACCCCCTGCTGTCTTACTTGCTTCGCTGCTCTGTCGGTGACAAGTCCCTCTCGTCGAGAACTAACCACCGCAGTCTAACCAGCGACGGTCGTCATCGCTGTTAGCTCCCGCTTGTGCCTGCGTCTTTTTAGACCTCGGTCTATCTTCTCATTCGCAATCATGTACGTGTCTATCGCCATCATCGTCTCCGGACACCGTGCGTAGCTCTTGAGGTCTAACCGCGATGGATCATTCTTTTTTTTCGTTCCGCGCAATTGCAGGGCTTCCTCTTCCGACGTCGTATACAAGCAGGACGCGCAGACCACGTACTGCTACTATATGTCGGGCGTCGCATACACGGCCGACCTCTCCAGCGTCGAAAGCTCGGACATCACAGCGCGCGGCGTCGGCTCGGAATGTCCCGTCCAGCTCTCGGTCTCGGTGCCTAGCAAAGTCAACTCTGGATCGATCATCCAGCTCAGCATGAAGGCCGTGATCAACGAGAACAACGTGCCCAAGGGCTTCCAGTTCACGCTGCCCATCAGCAAGGCCGTCGTGCCGCAGACGCTGGTCGCGACCTCCAACAACGAGACCGGCTCGCTCGCGACCACGCAGTTTGACGTCGCGGTCGCGAATTTCGTGGTCTGCGACTACCGCGGGTGCGACATCTTTTCGGACCCGAGCGCCGTGGGCAACTACTTCCCGTCGTCCAACAACCCCAAGGACTTTGACACGCGCGTCGCGACCTTTGGCTCGACCGAGCTCACCATCTCGAAGGAGAGCAAGTACACGGGCTACGCGCACATCGTGATTAGCGTCGCGGGCATCTCGCGGTCCGACTACGTCACGTACTTTCCCGTCCAGATCGGCGAGCTGCCCGGCACGGAGCCCGACTCGAAGCTGCAGGCCGACTCCAAGACCACGTACTGCTGGACCTCCAAGGACACGACGCCGTTCGACGACCGCATCGACGACTCGGGCATCACGGTGCGCACGAACGCCAACTGCCCCGGCTCGATGAACGCCGTGGTGTCCACGACCAGCGCGCTGGTCGGCGAGCCGATCAACGTCGACTTTGCCATGCAGCTCGAGTCGGCGCGGCTGCCGACCACGGTGGTCGGGGAAGTGTCGCCTACCCTGGCGATCAAAGACCCTAGCACGGGCGTGTACTCGGTCGTACCGGTCGCCGTGTTCAGCTCGTGCCTGCAGAACTCGGAGGACACCAAGACCATGTGCTCGACGTACTCGGGCGGGACCTCGCGCACCAAGATCATCCAGACCTGGACCGACCAGAACTTGACCTCGGGCATCGTCACGTTCTCGTCCAGCCACGCGTTCGACTCGCCCGGCCAGTACCTGCTCATCTCTCGCGTCGTGATGCAGACCATCGATGGCGACCGGCTCGACATGGCGGTTTACTCGAACGTCCAGGTGACGATCCCGGTCTCGTCCAGCGGGAGCCTGTTTTTGTACCTCGGGCTGGGAATTGGCGCGCTGATCTTGCTGCTGGGCTTTCTGTTCTGCTTCCTGCGGAAGCGCCGCCAGCGAAACAAGATGAAGTCGATCCCGTTCCGCACGCCAATGCCCGGCCAGTCGACCCACCACGAGCGCTCGAGCAACTTTACCGCGACCTCGTCCAACTTTGTGACCCACCGGTCGCCGCAGATGCACAGTTTTCCGGTCGCGTACCCGCAGCACGAGAACAGCGGGCCGTCGTCGTTCTACTCGACCGACAAGGCCGCCGACTCGCGCCAGCACCACGCGGATTCGTTCTCGCTGGACCCGTACCGCCGCACGAGCTTCAACGAGATGGGCGAGGACGAGAGTATGGACATGACGATCCGCCCGTCGGACGCCAGCAAGTTTTCCTTCCAGACGGGCTACGACGACCAGTCGGACTGGGAGTACGACCAGCAGTCGTTCCGCGCGCACGACGGCGGGCAGAGCGAGTACTCGGACGATCGCGGCACGTTCAACCTTCAGGGCCCGGGCGCGCTGCCCATCATGGAAGAGGACGACCACCACTTTAAGCATCAGCAGCAAGCCACCTACAATCGGAACAACGACGGCGACTTTGGCTGGCACCGGTAGATATATATGCATGCAGAAGGGTTGGGCGAGTGGTCCACCCTTAGTCGAGTAGAAGGCGTGGTTTGGTCGTAATGTATTGAGGAGCGAAGACGGAAGAAGAAGAGTAGACAGCGGGTCGCGGAATGGACACGGTGAGTTCATTTCGGGGTGTCGCCCACGGGTTGCAACGTGAGGCGTCCAATTCACATCTGCTTGTTTGCATTTGCGTCTCTCTCTGTCTCTCTTGGAAGAAACCCACTACACCCAGCCATGTACGACGTTAGTATAAGTACCGGTAGTAGACTACCCATGGTGGACGGCTCGCTCGCCTGCCCCTTTCCGACCGTGTTCAGCGATCAGCATCGAGTCGGGTCGCGACTGGCGTCCGACTCCTGCCTCCTGGACGATCGCGGACTTGGGTGGTGTACTGACTTGGACTCGACCACCCTTGATTTGTGTTTCTGTTCGAACGAAAGCAAGGGGTATGCGAAATGGGTACACAACAAGAGTGCAAAGCCTGGACGTGAGTGACGGTCTCCCTCCAGTCCGATTGGGCACAGTATCTCCACCACAACGCCATTTCGCCATCTTCCGCCACATCACCGTCGACTGGATCCCTACATGGCGGCGCTGGCGGTGGTCGTGGGCACCGCGGCGTTTGCCGTGCTGAGCAACCAGTTTCTGCTCGCGTGCGTCACCCAGTTCCAGCGTGGACTGCCCCAGCACTTGCCGAGATCCGCGCCGAGTACACCGCGGCGCCGCCAAAGGCAGCCCCGCTGACGGTCGATTGCACCACGCACTCGAATTCGCTCTGGATCCGCGCGTTCCGAGAGTGCGAGTTGCGGCTCAGTAAGCAGCTGTACGCGCTGCGGCTACGTCCCGAGAACGCCAGGACCCTGTACTTGCGGCTCGCCAAGATCCCGTACTGCGCCGTCCGAGCGGGTCGCCTCGATGTGCTAGACTGGCTCCATTGTGAAACCGCACTGGGCCAGAGTGCATGGGGCACCAACCTACTGCACGTCGCTGCCAAGCACCAGGAGGCAGCCGCTGTTGTGTGGTGGCTGCTGGACAACCGGCCCGACTCGTACGACGAGCAGACCCTCACGCGCTCCCTGGTTGACGCAGCCTACCTGGGCCGCCTGGAGACTCTCAAGGCGCTGCTCGCGTTCCGACCACAAGTGCCGCTCACGGCGGAGGTGATGGACAGCGCCGCCTCGGGCTTTCAACTAGAAGTCACAGTCTATCTCAACGAAACGGTCCGTGCGCCGTGCAGCGCCCGGGCCATGGACGCGGCCGCCTGTGGTGGCTTCCTGGAGGTGGTGACATATCTCCACGAGAACCGCACCGTGGGTTGTACGACCGGTGCGATGGACTTGGCGGCTAAGCACTTGCATCTCGACGTGGTCCAGTTTATCCACACGAAGCGCACGGAAGGATGCACCCAGGCCGCGATGACCTAGGCGGCGGGGCAGGGAGGGCTCGAGGTGGTTCGCTTCCTCCACGCGAACCGGCTGGAAGGATGCTCGGATCACACCATGGACACCGTGGCGTACAACGGCCATCTTGAAGTGGCCCAGTTTCTAGCCGCCAATCGACGCCAAGGGTGTATGCAGTACGCACTCTTAAATGCCGCCACGCAGGGCCATGTGGAGGTGCTCAAGTTCCTTTGCGCGCGACGAACCCGCATTTGGACTCGACAGCCAGCCGTTGATACGGGATGTGCTTCGCCTCGGCCACGTCCACGTCGCGCAGTATCTCTACGATGAGCTAAACTGACCAGCCAAGGAAGCGCTTTTGGTGGAGGCCGTGCAGACTCACTGCTTCCACGTGATTCGCTTCCTGGCCGAGAAAGACCGTGATGCCGGCTGCCTGGTGGCAGCGATGGCGTTGGTGGGTGCTCTCATGCGCGCTTCCATCATCGGCGACCAGACGAATAATCGCCTGCAATCAGGCGACGCGACCGACGATGACGGCGATTTCCTGGCTTGGTACTGCGCGCCTACGCGTCACTGCGCGACCTGCACGACGCTGCGGAGCAGACAGGAGGAGATGGACAGCTGGGCAGCATGGCTGCATAGCACACCCGACCATGACAGCATTACCTCTGAGCTGGCGGCCGCCGCTAGCAGTGGGGAGCTGGAAAGGGTCAAGCAGCTACTGGCTTCGCAGCCGAGTGTGCCGACGCGATGGGCGATGGACGCGGCGGCGATCCAAGGCCGCATGCATGTGCTCTCGTATCTGCACCAGCTCAGGCAGGAAACCGGTACAGTCAAAGCAATAGACCAAGCCGCCGCAAGCGGCCACTTGGAGGCCGTGCAGTTTCTCCACAAGTGGTGCTCGGCCAAGCGTACAGCGGCCGCGATGGACCTGGCCGCCTCGTATGGCCATCTGGAAGTCGTCCAGTATCTGCATGCGAACCGTGTGGAAGGCTGCACGAGCAAGGCCATGACCTGGGCCGCCGAATCGGGCCACTTGGCGATCATCCAATTTCTACTCGCCAACCGGTCCGAAGGCTGTGACTTGGATACAATCAGCCAGGCCGCGTCACGCGGCCACTTGGCCGTCGTCTAGTTCCTCGTGCGTAACGGCGTGGAGGGTTGCTCGAAGCTCACGATCGAAGCGGCCGTCCGGCTTGGGAACTTGGCATTGGCCAATTCTTGCATACAACGTACCCCACCACGTATCCATGGTCTCCAATGTATCCAGATCTCGGGACGAGCCTGGACGTACGCAAGATGATGCGCCATGCGCTCTACAACAGCCACATCCAGGTCGCACGCTACCTGCGCGATGCGATTGACGCGTCGGTGGGGGATTACGCAATTCGTCGCGGCTGCAAGTCGCGGCCATCTCGACGTTGTTCGCTACGCCGCGGAAGTTGGAGCCGACGCGCTGGCCGCTCAGGCGCACAAAGTCGCCAAGAAATATGGTCATCGCGAAATTTGTCGAATATCAAGAAACGACGGTAGCAATAGCAATAGCAATAGCATCTGACGATAGTGGGAAGCCACCTCAATTGCACACTCGGTGGGTGGTCTTGAAGGGCACCTGAAACCACTAGTATTTTTTTGTTCATATCCCCTTTGAGCTCTAAATTAGAAATGGGTACAAAAGAGCCAAACTTCAACTCCAGATGACAGACGCGCACGCCTGGAAATTGCTGCACGTGCTGCTCAGCGACTGCACGAATCCAGTGTGTGTGTGTGTGTGTGTGTGTGTGTGTGAACCGCGCGGCGCCACGACAATTATCCAGTGGTAGTTGACCTGAGTCATGGTGTTGCTAGGTGTGCTGCTTTCGCAAGCGAGTGAAAAGCGGCGAGGTCACGATTGGTGGGGTTGACGAAAAGTAGCCCCCATGAGTGATGGTCATTCAGTTGCTTACAAAATCCAAGATGAAAATGAGAAAGTACACCTTCGAAGCTGACTTGTGAGGAGTCTCTGAAGTCGTTGGTTCTGGGTGAACAACTTGGAATCGAATATTGGGCCCTCTTACCGACACCACACGCAGCCATTGTCACTCGTATTTTTTTCGCCTCGCAACTTCACGAACTCGCGAAGGCAAATCTAGTGTTCATCGTTCCCTTGCTGGCCGATGAAGGTGGATCTTTGGTTATTTTCAAGAGTTCAGACACAGTGGTCTGAATCAACGCGACAACTTTGTCATGGTTCCACACTGTGGCGCTCATCAGCGCTTCTATCAGACAGCCTGGCGCGTGGATCTCTACCAAGTAGCGACGGAAGCTTCTTCAAGCGCTCGTTGACGGATTGAATGGTTCTTGACCTCATGCAGGTACCGCACAATGTCCACGTGGTCATGCTCGATTCCTCGACGCATAATATCGCCCATGTCCGGATCAAGATCTGGAAATGCGGCCAGCAGAACCATCACAACATCCAGGAACCCTCCGTTCGCCACGTCTTAAGTCGTCGACTCGGTGCAACCTACTGCATGGCTCACGATCAAATACTTGACCACGTCCAAGTGGCCGTTGACCGCCGCCATACTCAACACCAGTTTCGTCTTTCAGTACTATTCTCATGGAGAAAGCGCAGCGCGTCCAAGCGGCCTTGGCCGGCAGCAGCATTCATAGCAGACACCGTGGAACCTTCCGTGCGGTTGGCATGCAGAAACTGGACCACCTCCAGAATGGCCGCGCATCGCCGCGTTATCCATTGCTGCACTTGCGCAGCCTTCTGTGCGATGGTCATGGAGAAACTGGACCATCTCCAGCGATCCACCGCAAGCGGCGCCGTCCATCGCCTTTGTAGTGCACGTAGCCCTTGTACCCTCATAGAGATACGTGACCACTTCGAATTGACCATGACGCGCTGCCTCGTCCATTACATGCAGAGCTAGCGCAGTTGAAGGGAAGACGACCATGTCAATGAGCAGCTCCAGCTAGCCGCTCCCAGCAGCGATGGTCATCGCGCCGGACAGCTTGTCAGCACGGCCGTCCGGTCGATTCTGGGTGAGCCACCTAGCGGCATCCACACGCATGCGACGGACAGCCGTATACAGCAATCCAGAGCTCCAGATTTCCCGTCCCACCGCCGTCTTCTCGTGGACCAAACCATCGCCTCGACGCTGCCGAACAGCGCAGCGCACGAGAGGATGTCGTCCAAATGATGCAGCTTGACGTCTCGATTCTCTGGTTGGCGGCTCTTTGGTCAAGATGCTGCACAATGTATAGCTCGCAATGGCGCATCTCCGCCGCTCAGAGGATGATCGGATAGAGATGGCGCGTCTTGGACGCCACCGCCGCTAGTTGCGACTGGAACATTTCGACAAAAACCTGCTGCAGTCCACGCTGGAAGCGACCGGTGTGCGCGAGCAGGAGGCGATCGCGCAGCACCTGCGCGGTGGCGGCGGTGGTTGCATCTGGTGGTGAGGGCGGCGCGCAATGTGGGGGAGGGAGATCCATTTCGTTTAGCTGTGGAGGTGGGGTATTCGGCCTGCGGATTTCTGGGTCATTAGATGGGTCATGTGATGATAAAAATCGACTGAAGATCAATCGTCTTATGTTATTAACAAAACATGTACTTTGGGCAATGGCAATCAATTGTTGTCCTATTTCAGATTAGTTGAGTGATTTTGCGAGCTGAAGCGATCTCGGAAGACACTGGCTGCTGTAGAGACTTTTGTTCCTCCTCGTCTTGCGAGACGCTCGTTAGTTGCACTCAGGTTGCACCAGGGGTGAGAGAGGTGACAGAAACTAATGGTGGAGAGTCGACTGCAATTAATTTTGTAAAAATAAAGAAACTTGGTTGGAGAAGTGCATTCTGGGTCCGCAAACGATGGGACACCAACTTGCTGCCCAGATTGCCAAACAACAGCTTCACTCTTCGATTGACTCCACCTACCTGATAGGATATGCAAGCTTTCTGGGCACCCTGGGGTCTGCTCTACGCGAAACCTGACTACTCTTCTAACCAGCGCAATAGCCTGTAGTCGGCATGGTCCTTCAGCAAACTCGCGATTGGTGGCCACGCAATTCGGCGTCCTTAATCGGCCCATCCAGATAATAAGGCGTGTTGAACACAAGCATGTAGCGCACAACGTCGACGCGGCCTTGACGAGCAGGATACAGAAGATTGTCGTAGCCAAATGGCACCTCCATCTCTTCATGCAGGTATTTGACGACGTGGGGCGCCATCTGCATCATAAACTTCGTATCTGGCTCCAAGTGAGGAAACGTTGCACGCAAAAGCTTGATCATCTTGAGATGGCCCTCTCTCACCGCACCCTGGATCGCATACTTCGTACAGCCTTCCGATCTGTACGCAAGTAGGACCTCGACGACATCCATAAGCCCGCTTGTAGCTGCTAAGTCCATCGCATCAGTGGTGCACCCTTCACGTCGACACTCGTGGAGGAGTTTAACCAAGTCGAGCTTCCCATGACCAGCCCCATGGTCCATTGCAAGCATCGTACAGCCTTCCGTGCGGTTGTCATGCAGAAACAGGAACACGCCGTAGTGTTTCATCTGTATCGCTGTCCATCGCGGCGGTTGTGCAGCCTTCCGTGCGATACTCGTGGAGTAATTTGATGACGTCTGCATGTCCTCGAAATGCAGCTCCATCCATCGCCTCGGTGGAGCACGGCGCGCGTTGCCCGTGGAGATACAGCACCAAGTCGAGGCTTCCGTCGCCGGCGGCAGCGTCCATCACTTCAAGCGTGAGTGCTTCTGGCGTGAACGCAATCAGTTCCATCAATAGCTGGATCTGTCTCGTCGTGTAGGCAACCATCATCGCCAAGGAGACGCCGTCCACACAGGTGTCCGGTCGATTCCATACGAGCCACCTGGCGCTGATAAACTGATGCTTGCACACTGCTTAATACAGTAATGGCTTGTCCCACTTGGTCTTGCCCAGCACTGCCCTGGTCTGGAGCCATTGTAGCACGTCCACGCGGCCAGCGAGTACCGCATGCAGCACCATGTCTGCTCGTAGAAGCAGACTGTTTTTCGCGTTGTCGGGGCGAAGGCGGTGCGCGTAAAGCAGCTGCACGAGCCGCAGTCCGCAGCGTTCGCGCATCAGGGTCTGGAGCAGACCATGCGAGCCACAGAGCTGATATGGAAGCTGCTCGTGTTCATCGTCTGCGGGACGTCGTCCCCCAACAACTCCTGCAGCAGCCGGCGCTGGAACCGCGCAATGTGCATGACCAGGAAGCGGTCGCAGAGCACTTGTACTGCTGCAGCAGCAACGGCGATAGTGGAGGGGAGGAGGAGAAGAGGAAGGACGCTAGGCGCCGTGGAGCCGCGGAGTTGCCGCTTGGTTGAAGTTGCATTCTTGCTGTGGTTGAAGGGAAATTTGAGGGTAAGGGGCGTCAGGGACATGACGCTTAATTCAGTAGATTTAGTGGTACTGAATTAGAATACTACGACTGGTGGTATTTCCAGACAGAGCTTGTGCAACCAACCACACCAGAATGGCTCTGACTGGTCTCGTATACGCCATCGCCGCTGCGCGCCGGTCAGTACCGAGTGGCCGCACAGCTTTAGCATTGCGGGCGTAGAGTCCGTGGGGGAGCGTCGTTGAGACAGATTTCCGTGGATTTTAGTCGCATGTGGATTTCCAGAGCTTTTGCGCACCATTCCGATTCGGATGAATTAGCTTAGCCCAATGACTCGAAATGGTTTTCACCAGATGTGCTTAAAGCTGAAAAGCTTCGATATTTTGGGATTTTGTGTTTCAGTCTTTTCTTCCAGTTCTCCGACTCTTGCACCTGTTGGCGGACTGGACATTCGATCTTTCGCGATGCCTCGCCACCCGCTCGTCGCGCAGCTCCAGTCGCAGTGGTGGCGCCTCTGGACAGAGGCCACGCTGCCATGTGGCTCTCACGCAACTGCGCTGCTACGGTCGCTCGCGGCGGCGGCAGTAGCGCTGCTGCTGGTCGTGCTCCATGCCGCCACACGGATCCTGCAACCTTTCGCGAAAATGGAAGAGTGGCTCTCGCTCGCCACTGCCTGTCTGGTGCTTCTGCTGGCAGCGCGCGTAGCCGCCGCGATCCAGCGCTGGCGCCTAGGCAACAGCGATCTCCACGAGCTGGTGGAAGCCGCGCGCTGCGTTGTCTCCACGGCGTGCGCCTTCCTCGCGTCATCACCGGAGCTGCTCACGCGCGAGATCCAGTTCATTGCCGATATGAAGCGCTTGATGCTCGCATATGTGGCGCTCGCACTGCAAGACTGTCGACAAGTGGATGTTCTGCCTCGGAGCCAGCTTTCGCGTTTGCTCGACGACGCCGAAGTCGCCGCGCTCGTCGCTAGCGCGAGCAACAAGCCCCGCGCCGCCGTCATCGAGATGTGGACGCGCTGCCGTGTAAACCAAGTCTGCTTCGACGCGGCGCCGCTGTTGATTCCCCACGCAGTCCAAGCGATAGAGTTGCTCCGTCTTATTTCCGTACTGCCGATGCTCTACCAGAACGTGCTGAACGCCTGCGCCAACCCGCCTCAGTGGCGGTACTTCACGCGCCAGTCACCCCTCGTGATTCTCAGCTTCCTGGTCTTCTACGCACTCGTGCGTGCCGCCACCATGCGATTCTACGCTGCGCTGTGGGTTTTCACGTGGGGCCTCGCGCTGTTTGGTCTGGATGTGCTGGCTTCTCGCGTGGAAACGGGCAATATCCAGATTCACAACGACAGCGACCACGATCACCTCGAGGATCGACTTCTCCATACGCAGCAGGAGATCGACGCGGCATGTTCCGAGTATTTTAGACTCCGTGGTGGTGAGGGCCTGTGGCATCGAACCAGTCGCTCGGTGGAGCCTGCCCGACGGACTCAGCGACCGCATCCTCCAGTGAGATGGCCAAGATCTATTGCACCGGCGTCTCCCCGGCAGTCACCATCATACGGAGGTCCAGGCTCTCCAGTAAGTGACAGCGGTGGTGTCACTAAGCCATCGCTTAAACACATGCTGGATATGATCACAGGTGCAGCGCCCGCGATGCAGACTGCAAGAGACGCTGCCGAGCGCAGCCCGCTACTCGGGACCACGCCCGTCGCGCGCTACGATCTGTTTCTCCAAGCAGAGGAAGCAAGAACCGAAGATGGAGACAGTGATGCGACCGACTTAGACGAGGACGAGCGATACCAGGACTTGGCGGACTCACCTGCATGAACTACTTCCTTTTCTACCTTTTCGTACCGTGAAGTAGAAGTACGTGCATCCAAAACCACAATTTTTATGAGCTTTCCGCGTCTCGATATTTTTCGAGTAGTAGGTGTTCTCTTCCACGCAGCCCTTGGAGCGGTGGATGCGACCCGCGGTGGGACCACCTACGAGCGCGAGGTCTTGCAGAGGATGAACTTGTGAATTTCATAGTACCGGTAGCCAAAAATGTAGAGCGAAAACGGCATGGCGCAGAACCAGTGCGTGAGGCGGTTGTCTTCGGTCATGAACACATCCTCCAGGTACGCCCGCCAAGTACCATCAACGCTGAGTCGATGATGGTCTCGAACACCAAACCCATGTTGAGCACGCTGCTGTCCATGCCCTGATCCGCAATGGAGAATAGACGTGTGCGACAGACAAGCAGGTTGGTCCACTGGCTCACGATGACAGCGACAGTTTACGCCGTCTGAGCGCTGGCCAATGCCATGGCCCAAATCATACGCGACAGAATGTTGAGCTTGCGCTTGATTGGCTGTGGCTCGCCAGAGAGCGACGAGTTGTCCACGGCCATGTCATCTGAGCACTCGATGAGCCGAACGTCGGCCGGCGGCTTGTTGCTGCACTTTAGCACAACTAAGTCTCCGCGCACGAAAAGCGACGCGTCGATTTTTTTGCGATTTGCCTTTGCGCACGACCGTTATCATGGTTGGCATCATGCTCTTGACGCCTCTCCATGAGGTTGTTCGACGGACGGTTCCGGAAATACGAGAACGAGCCGGTGATCCACACTACTGCGCGAGGATGACACCCACACACAAGAACAGATCGTTTTTCATGGAGTACTGGATGCCGTAGCTCACAAAGCACATGAGCGAACCGGACTACAGCCGCAGACAGGAAAAGCCCGTGAGCTCGCGCCAGTACTTGAGCCGAGGCACCCACCTACATTGGTTTCTTGATGTAGTTGGCGTAGACGTGGGTGCCAACAGATGCTGGCCGACGCAAATCTTTGAGTGTTCTGTTACGATACGTTGATGAGAGCAAATGGAGAACAAAATCCGGAGAAGAGGCGCATGTATACTGGTGAGCTGCACTCCTGAGGCTTCGTGGGTTGACTCGCATGTTACGAGTCGCATCCAGAAGGGCTGGCCACGCAAACGAGCCATCAACAGTGCGAACCAAAAACTCCCAAAATGAATCACAACATGTTTAACCCAAGTTAATCCAGCAAAAACTACCGACCCAGCGAGGCTGGCTGCCTACGGGCGCGAGTCCATGTGGATCGCGTCGAAGTCGTCGAACTCCGTGTTGCTGTGGCGCAACAGGATGTCCGGCGCACCGCTGTGGTCCTCCTGGAGTAAGCTCGCATGCAGCACGCTCTCTTCCGCGATGGTCTTATACTTGTTGCGCCGGAACTTGCGGCGCGCGAGCACCTTGGGCAGGGCCAGCTTTTGGCCCAGCTTCCGGCAGGCACACATGCCGTTCTCCAGCAGCGTGTGGTCCGAGGACGTGCCTCCAGAGCCGTTGATGTGCTCCGAGAGCGTGTTGCCGTGCGTGGAGCTCGTGCGCTGCGAGCGCGAGCGCTTGGTGCGGCGCGTGGTCGCCGTGTTCGCGGTCATTCGCTCGTCCGCATCGCTGTCGCTGTCGGTGTTCTTGACCGGCCTGGAGCCTTGGTAGCGCCCGCCGCCGCCCACGTTCAGCGGCTGGCAGAGGTTGATGTTGTCCTCGTCGAAGAAGAACACCGAGGTGGCGTTCTCGAACGGCCGCGCGTGCTTGAGGTGGTGCATGAGCCCCGCGTCCATGAGCGCGTTCCCGACGCGGATCGCTTCGCCCGTCGAGCCCACAAACTGCTGCGCCTCCATGTGCTCGATCGCGCGCTCGCCAGTGAACGAGCTGATCTCCAGCAGCGCCTTGCCACCTTGCTTACTCATCACCAGCTCGTCCTCGAGCTCCTCGTTGAGCTCGAGCGCGAACACCGCCGCGACCTCTTCCTGGATCGTCTCCAGAATGCTCACAATGTTCTGCGCGGACGGGCGCAGCCGCGGGTCTGCCTGCCACGCACTCTCGATCACCACACGAAGGCTAGGGTGCATGGCCATGTCGAGCTCGGGGCGCTGGCCCTGGCTCACGGCCTCGAAGATCTTGAAGTGATTGCCGTAGATGCCCGGGAACTTCTCGCGGCCAGGGTTCATAATGTCCCACATCGTGATCCCAAACGAGTACACGTCTGCGGCCTCTCCGTACGAAGCCTGGCCCGCCTTGCCGTTGATGATCTCGGGCGCCATGTAGTCGACTGTGCCCTTGATCGTCATACGAGTCGTTTCCTGAAGCATCTCCGAGCCGCGCATCTGCTGCAGCCCAGCGCCGCCGCCGATCGTGACGCTTTCGCGTGGATTCTTGCTGAACGGATCGTTGCTTCCAGAGCTGCCGCGACGGTCACGCATCCCCATAGCGCCTCGCATGCCACCGTTTGCTGGGCGATTGCGTGGGATGTTGTTGCGTGGAAGACTGCGCGACTCGCCAAAGTCAGTGAGCTTAACAGTGTTCTCAAAATCCACCAAGAAGTTGGCCGGCTTGATGTCGCGGTGGAGGAAAGCAGGCGAGAAGCTGTGGATGTACGCCAGTGCGCGGGCCGCGTCCAGCATGTAGGCGACATTGATCAGCAGCTGCTGGCGGTTTTCGTGCTGAGTGCGACGCGCGATGGAGACCATCACGTCCTCCAGGCTCCCCTGGCACAGCTCCGACACCAGGCAGATCGTCGGTGGACACACGCACATACCGTAGAACTTGACAATGTTCGGGTGGTGGAGCGCGCCACAGAGTGCAGCTTCCTGGGAGAAGCCCGCGACCGTCTCCTCGGTGAAGTCATCTGGCGTGTACACCTTGACAGCGACTGCCATCTTGGAGCGAAGAATGCCATTGAAGACCACGGCGCTCGCGCCTGTTCCGATGCGCTGCTTGAGCTCCAAGTAGGCGAAATCAATGATATACTTGCGGTGCATTTCGATCAGCACATGGAGCCCTTTGGACGAGACGCGCTCGGGGAGATTGTTCTTCTGGCGGAACAGTGTCTGAAGCGCCACGGCGCGCTGTCCCATGCCGCGCCAGTGCTCCGTATCAGCCTTGAGAACGCGGAAGATCACGAGCGGACACAGCGAGCCACACAACAAGTTGGCGTAGGTCAAGTTGAAGCCCGGCTCGAGCTTTCCCTGGCGGAAGAGTTCATTGTACACGTACAAGAGCGTGTAGTAGATGTACGCGTAGACGCAGAACTCGCGCAGCGTGCGCTTGCTGGCGCGTCCTGGCGGGCGCACGAAAATGTACGTGTACAGAAGAAGCATGAATGACCGCGCGATGGTGAGCACAGTGTACAGCTGATCGTCGTGGCCGTACGTCGTCATGTACCACACGATCGGGATCGTGTAGGTCGACAGCAAGAGCGTCAAGAACATGGAGCGTCGCAGCGCCGGGCCCGATACGCTTTTCTGCAGCATGAACACCACGACGCTCAAGAACACGAACTGGCGGCCAGAGTAGAACACTTCGGTCGCGATCTTGGAGATCGTATGGTCGTAGATGCCCGTAGCGAGGGCGATGCACATGTAGACGGTATATGATCCGGTCGTCAAGCCGATCACGATCAGCAGTGGCTCGAATGCTGGGAGGATGATCTTCCGCGCCGCCGCCACATCGCCGGTGAACGCCACGCTACGGTTCACACGAAGATACACCACCAGGGCAATACACAAGAAGCACATGATGCCGTAGCCGGCGATCAAGAAAAGCTGGAGCGTGTGGAAACGGCTGGTGACGTACTCGCCTAGCGCCTTCTGCGCTGCTAGTGTGGCGGCCTTCTTCGCCGCCTCTGCGTCGGTGGCATTCGCTGTCGAGTTCACCAGTGGAGCCAGGGTTGAAAGAACAGCCGAAGCTGGTGTTGTCAGATTCAACTCCTTCAGCAGCGTCGACACAGCCGAGGCATTGTTGGTGGCGATCGACGCATTGAGCCGCGTGAGCCACTCGAGCGCAGCGCTGATGTCAAAGTCGGCTGGCAGTGTCGCGTTCGGCGCGATGGAGGCCAAGGTTTCATTGAGCAACACAGCCACGTTGGAGCTCGTTGCGTCCATCGTGATGACGAGCGCGCTTTGCTCAGCCGCGGTGGAAAGATTGGAAAAGTCGGCAGGTGGGAGTCCCACGCTCGAGGAGAGTTTTTTTTGTCTGTCGAAGCGAGAGGGAGTTGGGTGTCGCAAAAGACCCACGAGTGTCCGGGAAGGTAAATCCGATTGTGGCTGAGCGATAGAAGGTGAACGTGTGTGCTCTCCCTCCCTCACTCCGGCTCGAAAGACTTCATTCGCTGGAGACTGGAGCGCTAGAGCTGACTGGGTTCTGGTCATCACGCTCATGTGAAGCGAGAAGTCTTCCACAGAACACGCGGGCAGCCGCCAAGTAACTAGCGAAGCAAATTCTTCCGCGGCTACTGGGCGGTTCAACACGCCTGTTTCTCTTTTTGCTGGTGCGGTATTTCATTTTGAAGCGCCGTCCGTTTCACCATTCTGGTCACACCAGACAGGGTAGAAAGTCCATCCAAGAGGCGACTTTGATTGGGTTTTGATCAGTATACTCCGCTACTGATTGGCTAAAGGTGTAGCCATCTTTCCAGTTTCTTTCTATGGATTGCTACATTCAACAAGCAGTGCGTCGCGACACCGAACCTCAAAGTACTTGCTGGAGATCAGATCTCGGACAGCGTAGACTGGTGGTCAGTGCTGTACGTTTCGACTGGACTTGCTATTCGGAATCGTCCTTTCACACCGAGCTGGCTGAACACCAGACACCACAAAGAGCGAGAGAGAAAAAGAGAGGGGAAAACGGTTGGGATCTGAAACGTCTTCGACGGATATATTATCATATCTTTGCTGCCTGTGTTTGCTGGAGGTGCGAAGTACCAATACCGTACCACTATGGATGCGTAGTCAGAAACTGAGCAACGTGGCGCGGAACTGCTGTAACATGTATGTACAATAAAGTGAAACGTATCGCTGCCACACCGTCGCTTTCTTTCCAGGTTTCAGAATTGTTCTTGCCTCATGCCCAGCACCAGTTTCGGTTGGTAGATCCGAGGTGTCCGCCAGTGAAGTCAGCGGCGCCCGAGAACGCACGAATAGGTTTACGTGTCGAAGCTGACACGCGGTGGTCTATCCGGCACAACGTCACAACGCATTGACTGATAGGTACTTTGAAAGGAGCAGGGCTACTGCCGCCCAACTCAATATTGGGCGACTGTTGGGACTATGGCTGACACGAATTCGCGTCAACTCTGCACTGATCACACGCATTTTGTCGTGGTCTGAATACCAGGCTGACAGTAAGTAACTAGAACTGGAACTGGAGATTTTAGTTCCAAAGCCTGTTTGTACCAGTACTGAAGCTTCTCGAGTCAGTCCAAAAACGATTCCAATGCAATATCAAGAAACTCTCCAAAGAACCATTTATCTCAAGGGTGGGGTGATGCGTTCTTCCACGAACGAGCCCGATGGCCGCCTCTTGCCATTCTATGTCCGTCGGTGTGTTGCACGACCACCACTTGGTTGAGTACATCATACCGTTCCAACATGACGTTCAGTCGGTCCAGGTGGCACCTCTTTGGATCTCTGAACGGTCGTGATATTCAACCTGCGAGTTGCGACTCGTCCAGTGCTTTTGCGTACCACGTCGACTACTGACGAACACTGAGAATTTGTTCCCATGTGTCTGTTGAAATCGCAGTGTTTCTCCCACGATTTTGTGAATGTACGGAACACTTTCTATATTCTCATGCTTCACCGTCTCGATGATGGTGCAAGTACGCTTCGTTCAGATTTGGGACGAGATTGATGTCCGCACTCAAGAAGCGAACGACGTCGGCGTGGCCTTTGTTGCTGCCCAGCTGGCCAAGAAGGCCTCTGCTCTTCTACGCGAAGTGGGTACAGGTCCGTATTGCGCGGCCGCCTTCAAGGCTCGTGAATACAGTACGGTACACGAGAAGAAACTGGGCGGTCTGGAAGTGGCCATTCTCAACTGCAGAATTGAGCGCTTGGAACCGAGTGCGTGCATCTTGATTTGGCCGTTCGTGCAGATGCTGCTCAATCGTCAAGTGTCCGCAACAGGCTCGAAAATTCCATCGATCGAAGGGGGAACGACCGCGCAGTTTATTGGATTAACCCCACAAAAATCACAAATCACATTCGTCTCTTATCAATCATTATTCCTGGTCTAGAAGAGCAAATAACGAGGAGGTGGCTGGCTTCAAAACCCATTTTGTTTTTGTTTCTCAAGGTGCTCAAGCCCATTTGCAGCCGAGTGAACGAAACAAACTGCGTTTCCTCCATTCAACCCTCGGATAATCAAATACTGGCTCGATATATCAATCAATCAATATTTGTCGTCCAGACCAGAACGGATGAAGAGGTTCTACAGACTTGTGCATGGATCTGATCAGTGCTTCCACCTACCACGCGCGATATTGTCGTCGCTGCAGCGGGCAGCGCCCGTCGGGCACAGGGCCCAGGACACCTTTGTATTAGGAGCCAAGTAGATCGAGTGACAGAATAACACGACCACCAATCGCAAATGGTCACCATTTCTAATAATAGAGATTTACTAGACCCCTTCAGCAGTTCTTCAACTTCAAGTTGAAGTGGAGATATCACTATTTTGTCAGTGCTCACATGTTATTCAGCACGATATGTCACTAGTTTCTCAGCCAACCAAGCACCAGCGACATTGAAAAGCATCTGCGAAAACAAACCTAACCCCACTAGGTGAAGCGATTTTATCAGATTTCTATTGGGCAAAAACTAGGACTCAGAAAACAACCTATCATTGTGAATCCTTCAGGGTTGAAGTGAGTGGTCCATAGAGAATCACAATGGAACAACTGTGCCTGGTTCAGACGCCAACTCGCTTCAAGTCACTCGTGATGGTCTATCAGTCAGTTCCAGTTGTGGCCAATACTGAAGTGGAGATGGGTAGCTACGATAGATGATATATGTAGTCCTCACGCTTCTTTACTGAGAAGACTACTTGTCTAGGCGATCGCCTCCACATCATGAAGAGGCTGTGTAGGTTCCGCTGGTCTCTACACTTTCTTTTCCTCCAGCAGTCTAGCCGGGTTTTCTCAACCAACAAGTTGAAGTTGTTCGTCGTCTTGATCTGATTGAATTAAACTGGTGCAAGAAAATTTTCTATTTGCCAAAATGGTATCCTAACGCCATATAATTGGATCATAATCATAGGGTTGCGGTCTGCGAAAGGGTAAGGTTGATAAGAACAGCAAGTCGGAACCACCAACTGCGGCCTTCACTCTCTCATCCCCAATACCATCTCCACCAGCCGAAGAACGCGAACCCTTCAGCCCTCGCCGCCTTGCCTTTCGCGCGCTCTTTCTCCATTCGCGTGCACGCCTCCACGTCGTGGCGCCTCAATCTCTATCGTCTCGTGCGTCGTGCGCTCGTTCCAGCGACCCCGCTCCGGCTCAAATCCGCCCAGAACAACCCCCAGGAGCGCGGGCTTTTTTTTTGTTTTTGGAGCCGACTTCAACAGAGTGAGGACGCGGGCACCAGAGGGGAAAATAGCCTTCCCTTGGTATTCGTGAGCTAATGGATGTTTGTGTGATAGACTCGCAGCAGCTGGAAGACGACTAGGGCTTCTCACACCCCTGCTCCTTCTCTCTGTGTGAGTACAGTATTGGCTAAACCCTACTGAAGCAAACCGCCTGTCTAAATACTCACCGTGTGGTGGTTGGCTTGTTCATACACTACAGTAGTGTTCTAAGTGAAGCTTCTCCCGCCCAGTGATTGCGACTAGGGCTCCGTCGGACCCGCTCCTGCTTGAAGCGCTGCCAGAGCCATTCAACTTCAATTCCTTGTCGGTTCACTACGTACACTCGGCCTCGGTCTCCAGTCTTCGCGAAGCTTCAACCTACCATGCTCACGATGGCCAACAACAGCGACCACCAAGCGAGTCCGTCGACGACGGTGTCTTCCGCGTCAGCGTCCGCCGCTGGCTCCGCAGGCGTCGGTGAGGTGTTTCTCCACCTTCACCGCCACCAGTATGCGGCCGACGGCCAGCGTGGCGCCGCCATGAACGACGAGAACCTCGAGCCGCGCGAGCGCAACATCCCAGTCCCGGTGCTGGTCAAGCACGAAGAGTACGCGGTCACGGCCGCGACCAGCGGCGACCAGAGCGGCGACGAGAGCTCGACCAGTCTACTGTCGAATGGCCACGACGCGTCCAAGCGCCCGCGCGAAAAGCGCTCAACCAAGTCCAAGTGTCCGCCTGGACTGCGCAGCGGCAAGTGGACGCCCGAGGAAGAAGCGTTTACCAACTTGATCATCTACTACTTCAAGCTCGGACGACTCCATGTTGAGGACGGCACGTCGCTGCGGTGGTACTTGGCCAAGCGGCTCAACTGTGAGGCCATGCGCGTCACCAAGAAACTCAAGGGCAACAGCTCGATTGGGAAGCAGATTTTCCGTGCGCTTGAGGATACGGACGAGAACCGACGCGCGATTGAAGCTGCTGGCGAAGAACTCGCGGTGTTGGAAAAGGCATTCGACGACTCGCTGTCGGCGACTGGCCAACCCGGAACGAACGCAGCCGGTTCGATCTCGGGCTCGGCAGCTGCTGTCGCCGCCGCGAGAGCCAAGCGAGCGTCGCCACATAAACCCATGGGGCTGCCGAAGCCGCCCCACCTCGAGGCCAGGAAGCTTGTCATCCCAAAGGTTCGCGACAGCCTCGCGAACAGCGAAGACGCCAAGCTGCTGATGCATTTCTTCGTCGGCGCGAACGATGCGACGTCTCTTGACGACGATATCTCCGCGTCAGGCGCCGTCGAGAAGAAACGTTTATTCAGCGAAGTGGACTCGTCGTCCACTTCATCCCAGTCCGCATCGCCCGAAAGCAAACGCCGATCGGTCAAGATGGAAGACCTAGTGGGTCCAGTTTGAGCGCCGCTCTGCGGCGCTTGGTGAATTCGTCGTCTCCCACTATTTAGCATTTGGACTTCATTTTTCCCACTAGCCGCGCGCGATGAGAACGCTCGCGCGGCCTGAGGGATACTTTTCTGCATGTTTCCACCATCCGCGCGCGCGCGGTTCCAGTTCATAGGTATAGTAGCATCATGGCAAGAGATTTCGCTTCCCTCCCCTGTGAGATAGAAAGAAGAAGAACAACGAAGACGGATTGGAACCCACTGCGATTGAGCAGATAACTTAAAATGATTAGACTTTTGTACATTCCTACCTCCACTCACAAATTGCGTTTCGCAGCCCATTCTTGAAGCCACTTGAGATCCGTGAGCGCGTATCGCAAGGCCTTGGTCCATTCAGCGTATTTGTTCTTCAAGAAGAGAACCGAGTAGCCGCCGACAGAGTGTTTAGAGATCTTGTACGGGAATCGCACGGATCGATCTTGGCTTTCGACATGGCTGATAAGCTGACCGATGCAGCTAATCCACGCTCCGAGACCAAGGTTGAAATGGCTTTCTGGAAACATGTCTTGATCCGAACCGTGACTGAAAATATGTGATATCGTCAGAATAGAAGCATCACTTCGGAGCATTCACCCCATCTCGGAGTACTTACAGTCGGTACTCCATTCGGACGCTGCTAACTCTTATGATTTTGGAAAAGCTGCCAACTGGGACGATTTTGAAGCTAAAAAAAATAATTCTCAACGAAGATGAGAGCGGGCTCCAGTATCCCCAGAATTGCAATACCACGTACTCTGAAAACTCGATGCCGAGCGTTGACGCCATGGTTATCAGCAGTAGCGCCGATTCACCTAACGCCGTGTTGATTTCGTTCCATTCGACGTGTTCGGTCGGCAATTGGCCCATGCGGAAACCATTGATCGTTGCGAATGGACCCTTCTGACTGATGTAAAACATTTCGCGCACCATATTCTTCGCTCTCGTTGCCGCCATTTGCACGTCAAGCGCCGCGAGCTTCGCGCGCGCACTGCTCTGGCATTCGTGGAAAACAACGTCTTGCAATTGTAAACCATTAAACTCCTCCCACAGCGTCGCTTCTTCGCGCAGTAAGGCATCGCCCTCGTGTTGAAGCTGCTGTTGCCGCGTCGCGATCTCCTCCCGTTCCTTCTCCATCAGCTCCAAATTTTCTTCTAATGCACGCAATTCGTCTTCGTACTAGTATCGCAATGAACGGCATCACGTGTCGATCCGTAAGTTGTGCTTCCTGCCAATGCCAACATAAACACAAAAAAAGAAATCTCACGAATTGGATCTTCTCGTTGATCTGGTCCACTTCTTCGTTCCGCACCGACGAGCTCGTCGAGTGCAAGTACCCGGCAAACGCTCGCTTGTCGGCCCGGGCGCGCTCGGCGTGGCTGTCGATCTGCGCGAGCATTGTGTCCACACAGTCTTTACAGGCCGGCGTCTGCACTGGGAGCCCCGAGCTATTTCAGTTCCCAACCAGCATGTTAGAACTCTCTCACCAATCTCTGAAACAACAAATCGTGACAACGCACCAGTGGGCGTGGTAGGTGTTGAGCGTGCGCACATTGTCGCTCAGGTCCGCGTGCGTCGCGACCGCGATGATGCTCTCGGTCATCGGCCTCGCCGGCCGATCCGTCGGCACTTGCGCCGCCGCGGGCGGCGACTGGAACAGCATCTGGGACTCCATGCTCGCGTGGTACGGAGGCGCTAGCAGCGTCGACTCCCACGGGTCGTGGATCGTGGATTGCGTGAGCGACGCGAACGCGTTGCGCATCCCACGCGGCGAGATCGCCGTCGGGAGAAGCACGTACGACTCGCCTAACGCGGGGCCTAAATACGTCACCACCAGCATGCAAAGTCAATCCACTCCAGAGTTCATATTCCGGACTAACTTGCGAATTAGTCTTCTTCCTGTTTACCTGCCGCTGGGAGCGGCTCCGGCGCATCCAAGACGCGGCGACATTGCTTGCAGTGCCGCATTTCTCTCTTGCCTGTTCTTTCTTCACAACAGCAGTTTTCCTTCACTTCATATGTTCTTAACCTCTTCAATCACACGTTCCTAACTCTCTCATTTTCGCCCTCGAACACCACCACCGAGCACCTTGGCGCTGGCCGAGCAGTATGTGCGCTCATGCTCTTGGCGCTCGCGCTCGCGCAGCTCTACGCCGCAGCCGTTGCCGCAGCTGACGATGCGCATGTCACAGATCTTCTCGTGCTGCCGGAGCGTGTACGCGACCATGGTCTCGCCGCAGCCGAGCGGACAGAACATGGGGCGGAACGCGCACTCAAACTGCTCATGATGCCTCGCGTGGTGGGCGCGCAGCGGCTGCGTCGCGTAGCAGTTCCAGCGGCACGCGACCACGCGCATACGACACATGTCGCTTCGATGCGTCGCCATCTGCGTGTGCGGCAGGTCGCTCTGGCCGCACAGCGCGCAGGTCGCCAGCCGCAGCGGACACTGCGCCGCCGCATGCACTGCCATGTCCATTTCGACGATTGAGGCGCCGCACTGCGCGCACACGACCGTGCGCTTGCGACACGCGCTGACTACGTGGCTCTCCATGGTGTGGAGCGCCACTTTGCGGCCGCAGCCGAGTGGGCACAGCGTCATGCGGCGAGCACAATCCGTCGACAGGTGGGTCTCCAGGTCGACAAACAAGAGCGTGCTGGTCCCGCATTTAGTGGGACAGGCCACCACGCGTTGGAGACACTCGTCGGTCTCGTGGTGGACAAGCGCGTGCGCGAGGATCGAGTCTTCATCACACCCCCACTTGCAGCGCACGCGGCGCAGAGGGCACCACTGCGTCTCGTGGAGCTCCCGGTCTTTCGCGAGCAGCTCCGAAGACGCTACACAGCCGTTGCGGCAGCGCACGCGCCGGTGCTGACACTCGCTGCGGTCGTGGGTCTTGAACTCGGCACAGCGGATCAGCGTGACGGTGTTGGTGGCGCCGTCGAGACAAGCATTCGGACACGGAACGAGCCGCTGCGGACATGAGTTTTTCGCGTGGAGTACGTGCTTTTGGTGGCTCATGCGCTCGCCGCACTTGCACAGCACAGGACGGAACTCGCACTCTTGAGTGTCGTGGATGTGGTGGCGGTTTGCGACCACCACGGCCGAGCATTTGGGCTGCGAGCAGGCGACCTGGCGATGTGGACACTCGTGGTTGAGGTGGGAATCCAGGGCTTCGGCCCACAGTGTGGGCATCTGACAGCGCAACGGACACTCGACGATCCGCTTGGGACACGTATCGCGTTCGTGGGTACTCAAAGGGTCCACGTCTTGCAATACGATCGCGTGGTCGCCCACGACGTGCCCGTGCGTCGCCGTCATGTAGCCACAGCCCCATTTGCAGACGCCGTACAACGCACTCTCGCTCGAGAACACGCGGCCGCGGTTGCCGCCGCTCATGGCGGCGCCCAACACATGCTGCGCATCGTGGAAGCCGCCGGCCTTCGCGTGGTCCAGCGCCGTCTTGCCGCCGAGATCCTGAAGGAACACGTCGGTGTCTTTGTGATGCAGCAAGAACTCGACAAACTTTGTTTGTCCGTTGCCGGCGGCGACCATGAGCGCCGTCTCGCCGCGGCATCGAGTCGCTTGGTTGACATTCGCGCCGCGCTCGACCAGCTCCTGTGCACACAGCGTCGCCCCGTGGACGGCAGCGACGTTCAAGGCTGTGTTGCCCGTCGAGCTCTCAAAGTTCACGAACGGATGGTTTATCGACCGATCCATCAAGAACGAGACGGCAAGCACGTGCTGACCGTCCGCGTTCATGACGTATTGCTCCTCGACACAAGCAGCCATGAGTGCGGTGAGCCCGTCGCGCGTGGTCTCGTGGTCGGCAAATGCTCCGTCGTCCAGCGATTGGGATATTGCGTGGAAGTCTCGTGCGCCAATCTTTGCCTCCAGCTGCGCGTGCAACGCCTGGAGCTCCATGGTCTTCCTGGCGACATTCTTGCGAGCTTTGAGTTCGCGCAGCTGCGCCTCTTGCGCGGCGTGGAGACGCGTGAGCGTCTTGTCCAGAAAGCCTATTGTCTCACTGTAGCGCGTCTGGTCGTGCGTCCAGCCGCCTCGGTCAGAAAGGAAGATGCGGCTATCGCACGTGTCCACGGCGTGGCGCAACGTCTCTTCTACCGTCATTGGTGCGAGCCGTGCTTCCACGTCTCGAAGGTTGACTTCTTTTGTCTCCTGATCGCCACGCGGCTCGCGAACTCCAGTCAGCGGGATCAGCGTCCAGCCGCCGCGTCTTTTGAGCTGGTGTGCACTCTTCGCGTCGGCCATCACGATCGACGTCGAGCCTGGCACCGCTCGAATCGGGAAGATGTGGGTCTTGTGCCACAACTTAGCGTCGCCCTGGGCCAGCAAGATCTCGACGATCTGTGGGTGGCCATTGTACACGGCTTCGTCGAGAGGCACGCGATGCGTGTACAGCACCATGCGGCGCCTGCGCCTGTAGTGGCCCAGCAAGAACGTCTGTGCAACGTTGCGTACAAGTGCCGCGGCCGCCTCATCGCTCCGACGGGTGTGGTACTGTGGATCACTCTTTTGGAGCTTTTTCTGCTTGCTCTGGAACAGATACTCGCGGAATGCAAGCTGGATCAGCGCCGCGCACGCCTCCCGCTCTTCAGGCAGCGGCCCGCCGCAGGCGCCGTGGGTCAGCAGCATGTGCACCATCGCCTCGTTGCCCACGCCGCAGGCAAAACTCAGTGCCGTGTGTCCGTTCAGTGCAGGGAACTGCAGCAGCTTGTACGCGCGTAGGCGCTCTGTGGCGACCACAAGCTCGCGCTTCGTGGCCTTCACTTTCGCCTCCACAGCCTGCACCTCTTCCTGTCGCACCGGAAGCGACCTGGTTGCGACTTGCATCTCAAAGCTCGCCGCCTGGAGTTCGTGTTCATCCGCGTTCAGAGACACGCCCAGCCGTCGCCGCCTGTCCGTCAGCGTTTGGCGCTCGCTCTTGGCTTTGTACTCGATCTCCACGCCTTGCACCCAGGTCGCGAGGATGCCCACGATATTCCCACGTAACGCATTTCGCCGCGGTAGACGAGCCCCAAGCGACGAACGAATAACTCCAGCGGCGGGGGCGGCGCCCGCCGCCCCCGCCGCTGGAGTTGGTCGTTCGTCGCTTGCGTCAGGATCTCCAGCCACGCTCTCGAGCTGTTTGGTCGTGGCTGCGAACGCGTTTGTGCGCAGACACTCGCGACGCACCTTGGCCATGACGTCCGAGGTCACTTCCTGCGACCGGTAGCCGCGCAGTTTGCTCAACAGCGTGCGGTCCATGAGCAGCGCCTGCGCCGTCTTCCACCACTCGAGGTCCGTGTACTCGCTCGCGTGGTGGCGGCCGCGCGGCACGACCCCGCAGAACAGGCAGATGGATTTCATCACCACCAAGTGCTGGGCGGGCGGCGTGTGGATGTTGAGCAGCTGCGCGATATCCAGCGCCGTGATCTCGCGGATGTAACCGAGCACTTCGGCCTCGAGTGCGTTCGATTCGGCGACCGACGACTCGTGGACGCTCTCAATGGCCGAGATCTGCGACTTGCAGTCGTCCACGCGCTCGCGCATGCGCGTCGTCTGCGTGGTCTTGGTTTCGGTAGTCGCGATGCTCTCGTTCAACGCCGTGACGCTGTCGTCCAGCTCGGCCTGTGCGGATGCGAACGCCTGCTTCTTCTCGCTTACGCGCTGTTTCAACTCTTCGAGCTGCGCGGCGCTTGTGGCTTTAACGCCGCTCGAGTGTTTGAGCAACCGCGCGACATAGTCGTAGTCGCTGCATGCGATTGCCGTGAACAGCGCGCGCTGGTCCTGCTCCATCTCCAGCTGGTCTTTTAGCAGCTCAAGTACGCGAGTGGCGTTGCTCTGCTCGTGGCGCGGCTCGCTCGCTGCAAACGACTCGGCGACTGCGAGCACGCTCTGTCCGTGGCGGTTTCGGTGTGCGACGCTCGCTCGATTTTCGAGCAGTAGCGCCACCATCCCTGGGTCCCGGGCCAGTGTCGCCTCCATGAGCGGTGTGCGCCCGCGCGAGCTTTCGAGGTTGACGTCGGCGCCAACACGCAGCAGCGTCTTGGCGATCTCCAAGTTGCCAAGCGACGCGGCGATCGCCAGCGGCGAGAATCCATTGGCGCACTCGCTGTTGAGCCCGCTCTGCTCGTCCTCGTTGTCGATCGCCTGCACGAAATACGCCACGAGATCCTCGTCCTGGGTCTTGAGCGCCCACAGCAATCCGCTTTCATCGTGAGCTTTGCAGCGCACGAGCCGTCGTTGAGAGATCCACAGCCGGATGGGCCGCTTGCAGTGCCTCGACCCGGCGCCGCACGCGCACAGCCGCTGGCGACATCGCGTCCAGTGCGCTTCGCACTGGTACGCAAAGAGCTGGTCGCCGCAGCCGTGGGGACACGCCACGACGCGCATCGGGCACTGCAGCGCGAGGTGCTCGTGCAGCTTGGCAAACGCGACGTGGTCGCCGCAGCGGTTTTCGCAGAACACGGTGCGCTGGTTGCACTGCTCCTCCTCGTGGCGCGCCAGGTCGATCTCGCGCAGCTTGGCGCCACAGCCGCGGCGGCAGAACACATCGCGGAACGCACATAGAAGGAGCTTGTGCTGTGCGAGCTCGCGCCATTGCAGCACGTGGTGGCACTGCGGACACGGCAGCTCGCGCATGGCGCAGTCGTACAGCAAGTGGTGGGCTCGCTGGTTGACGCGCAGCTCGAGCCCGCAGCCGGCGTCGCACGGGCCGAACACGCGCACCACACACTCTTCCGCCGCATGGGTCTCGCGCTCGCAGTGCCATACCTGCTTGGCACACTGCTCGCAGGCCACAAGCCGCTTGGGACACTCGTGAGCCTCGTGGCTCGCGAATTGCGCGGTCGGGATCTTGGCGCTGCAGCCAAAGCGACAGCGCCGCGGGACGAGAGTGCAGTGCTTGTCGAGATGCACGGCCAGCGCGCGGTGCGCGAGCTGCATGTGGCAGTGGTCGCAGTGCACCTGGCGCTGCGGGCACACGGCCTCTTCGTGCTCGTTGAGCGACAAGAACGGAAGCACGGCGCCGCAGCCGAGTCGACACTTGGCGTTGCGCAGGTTGCAGCGCTTGGCGAGATGCGCTGCGATGGACTGCGCGACCAGCCGCTGGCCGCACGCAAGCGGACAAGGAAGCAGTCGCAGCTCGCACTTGTGGGCCTCGTGCTGGGCCAACTCGCTGGCGGCTAGGAAGCCGCAGTGGAAGTCCATGGCTGGCGCCTTCTGCGTGGTGGCCACAGCGCTGCTCGTCGGCTGCTCGACGTCGTACTCGCGGCCGTGCAGATCGAGCCACTCAGAGTGGCCGTCGCGCTGGAACTCGAGAAGATGCAGCTGCGTCTCGTCACTGAAGCTCAGCACGCGCACCCGCACGGCGCTCGCTTGCTTGGCCGCCTGAACGCGAGAGATCTCGTCCTGCAGAGCAGCGTGGAGAGGCTCGAGCCACGCCAAGAGCAGCTCCCTTGTGGACGGGAGCCCGTAGAACACTGGCTCGTCCTGCAGGCTGTCGGCGTCGTCCGATTGACGCTCGTGTCGCTGTCGCAATTTCGTTAGGAACGCCGTCGTGCGGCCCACTCGCTGACTTAGTGCTCGCATCGACACGCGCGTCTGTGTCCCCGCGCTGGCGCTGGCGCTGGCGTCGCTGGTCATTCGACGATTCTCGACGGTGGCCTCGCTGTCGAACAAGCGAAGCGTCTTCCCGCACAAGTCGATCCGGCACCGCGTGAGGCGCTTTGCACAGTCGCCCGACTCGCTCTGCGTGTGAGCGTCCAGCGCATGCGCCGGCAGAAGAGCGTGAAGGCCTTGATCGCAGTTGTTGGGACACGTTTTGTGCTCGACACTGCACTGCCAGTTCAAGTGTTCGTCCGTGAAGCACGCGAGCAGCTGGCCGCTGAGACTGCAGCCAGCGTTCTTGCAGGCGACGAAACGGAACGGACACTCGGCGTCTTCGTGGTGCCGGCGACTGTCCGCGGCGCCGCCGACCGTGGCCGCGCAGCCGTGGCTCGCCCATTTACACGCCACGCGCCGCTTGTCGCACAGCGACACCACGTGGAAGTCCATCTGGTCGACGCGCACATCGCACCCGCAGCCGCCCGTGCCCGTTCTCCCGCCCGTGCACTTGATCAGCCGCTTGGAGCAGACTTTCCGCTTGTGGTGGCCGCTCTGGTTGGCTGGAAACGGCGCGGCGCCGCACTGCAGCGAGCACTTGACGAGCCGCAGCACGCACCACTTGGTCTCGTGGGCGTTGCGCTCGTCGTATCGGAGCTCGTGGTCGTTCCCACAGCCCAAGCGGCAGCGAACGAGCCGCTTGCGACAGTGGTCTCGCGCGTGGCCTTCGCCGTCTTGAACGGGTACCAGCAGCTCGCAGCCGTGTTGGCGGTTCATACAGCTCACGAGGCGGCGCTCGCACTCGAGTCGGTCGTGCGTGGCAAGCGCCTGGAAGGCCACGGGTTGGCCGCACCGTTCGCACTCGACGCGGCGCTTTGTGCACGCATGGAGCTCGTGCCCAGGCAGAAGATCCAGCGGCGCCACGAACTCGCACCCGTCGACGGCAAACCGACACGGCGTGGGCATGGTTCGCGCCTGGTGGGTCGCCACGTACGTCGCGTGGTGGTTGGCTCGCTCGAACGCGTGCTGCAGCTCCTCTCGAATCGCTTTTGAAGCCTCCTCCTCTTCCTTCTCATTGCCGTCGTCCAATTCCTTGGCTAGCGTCCGAGCGTCTCGTCCGCTGCTGTCGACAGCGAGCAGCATCTCTAGAAAGATCTCGTGCCACTCTTCCGTGCCCGGCTTGCGTTTCCCGCCTGGCGTGCTGATCGGCCGTTTGCCCCAGCGACTGGGCCGCCTGGTCGGGCTGTGGAGCTGCAGGAGCGCGCGCTCGGCGGCGTGGAACGTCTCTTTGCCGCTCGCTCGACGGACGCTGCGGTCGTGCATCGCGTGCAGCAAGTGGCGAACGATCGGGAGCTTCCTGTTGGCCACCGCGTGCATAAGCGCGGTCTTTCCTTCCCACGTCTGCTGCTGCACGGCCAGCCCAGGCACGCGAAGCAGAGCGAGCACGACGCCTTCGTGGCCGCAGTAGCTCGCCCACGTGAGCGGCGTGTGCTTGAGCCGCGACGTCTCGCGCGTCGCATCGGCACCCAGCGCCAGCAGCAGCTCCGTCGCGCCCACAAACCCGCACGCGGCGGCTTTTGTCAGCGGCGTCCAGCCGTCGCGCGTCTCTCGATCCATGACGTGTTCCTTTGCGACGGGAGCCACGCTCGTCGAGTCGCCGCCCAGCGCCGCGAGATCCTGCAGCGCGTCGGCGACCGCCTGGGGCGTCATGTCGGGCGGAATCCCGCGAAGAAAGCCCATCAACTGCGCTTCGACAAGCAGCGGCACGCGTAGCAGCAGCTCCATCTCGCGAGCGAGCTCCTCGTGGCGACGCAGCAGCGCGACGCACTCGCCGCGGCGGCTATCGTGGTCGTCAAAGTCGGCGTGCTCCATGCGTAAGCGCATCTGGTGGGCGTGAAGCAGCGCTAGCGCCTTGCTGTTTCGCGTCCGTGTCGCCCAGTCGAACGCCGTCCTGCCAGCCGCGTCTTTGATGTGCAAGTCGGGATGGTGCGCCAGCACGCAGCTCACCATGGTGTTGTCGAACGCGTTCTGGTCGCGCTCGGGCCGATTGTTGCTGGCAATCGAGCGGGCTGCGGCGTCTTCCAGTGGCTGGCGCTTCGTTGCGGAAGTCAGTCCCTGCGATGGGCTGGATTCCGCGGATGGCGCCGCGGCGGCAATCGCCTTCATCAGCGGCGTGTACCCGTGGCGACTCCGGCAATCGATCGAAACCCCACTGCAGAATCCAAAATAGAAGAGAGAATTGAGCCAAAATCGAGCCAACATTTCAAGGCAGACAGAACACACGCACGGACCATTGCATCACCAAGCGGAACGCGTCCTCATGTCGCGAGCCAATGGCCGCCAGCAGCGCCGTCTCGCCGCCGCACGTCTCGTACGAAGCCGGCACGTCGCCGTTCTCGATCAGCCACAGCACTCGCTGGAAATCGCGTCGCAGCAGCGCGGCCTCAAACTCGATCTTCGCCTTCTCTGTGGGCGGCGTGGGTGGCGGCTCACTGGGCATTGATGGCAGTGGCTGGAGCCGCCGTTTGCGGCCCGTCGCTGGCTTCTTTGGACCGACGACATCGACCTCGTGGAAGCGGTATTTGGCGTCGGATCTCGACGGCTTGGAGCCGCCAAAGCCCGCGGAGAGCCGCAGCGGCGACTGCGCCAGCCGCCGATCCATCGTCGATGGCGTGGAGTCTCCTGGCCGTCGCAGTGGCGGTTAGTTGAGCCGCGCGCGCGCGTATCAACCGAAAATCGACCCTCCAGCTATTTAAAGATTCCAAAAGCGAGGCCACCAGGAGAGAAGGTTTGCCACAGTGGTGGAGTGCATGGCCACAGCGTGTCTCGGCGCGTTCTGAGCCTCTTTGGACTGCTGCGCGCGTCAGCCTCTCCATGGTCCAGCGCGGGCAAAGCATCGCAGTGTGTCGTTAGCGCCGACCTTCCCACCGCCCCCGTCCGATGAAGCGGCGGCCAAAGGCCGCGGCCGTGGCCGCGCGCCCCATCGAGATTGTGCCGCATCGCCTGTTCCTGCTCATCGTACGGGAAACGCCCCACGTGGCGCCACTGCCCACTAGCCAGCCTGTCGACGCCGCCGACGCCGCTGCCGTTGCACCCACCGTTTCTCGATTCCCGCGGACCCCGGGCGTGGACTTTGTGGAGCTCGAGCAGACGCTGCTGAGGCCACGAGGCTGCGAGCTGCCGCTCGACGCGGCGCACACGGTCCGGTTCTGTCGGTTTATAAACGCGATGCGGCGCCAGCACGTCGAGTTGCTCGCCAAGCCTTCTCCAAGCGCGACGTGTGGCCGACCGCGGCGAGTGCACTTCGTGGTTCGGTCTCTTGTTCGCGGCGACGAGGCCGCGTGTGTGGTGCTCGTTGTGCGCTGGCGCCTGATCTGCCTCAAGCTGTCTCCGGCCGACGCGCTGGCTCCGTTCGAGCAGCTCCAATCGCACTTCCAGCGCGATTTCGTGGACACAGCGGCGACGTTGGCGGGCATCGCGAAAGGACTCGCGGCCGATTTGCTGTGGGCACCGCACGATTTCGAGAGTGGCGAGCCAGTTGAAGGCTCCAACGAGACGGTCGATTCGCCGTTTGTCTCAATCACCAAGCGCTTCCTGTTGTTCGCGACCCCTGTAGAGCAGCAGCCTCTAGTTAAAGCGTTGGAGACGCTCGATCCCGAACAACCGCCACCAACGGGAGACAGCGACGAGGCCAGTTCCACCGTGTGCCAATCGCCAGATGCCTCGTCGCTTGGACACAGTGTAGCGCAACTGACACCGTTGCTCAAGCAGAAACAGGTCGCGATGGTCGTGAAGCTCAATGCCTCGCCTCGGTACGACGACCAGCTGATCGTCCGCAGCGGCATCGCCCATCTCGATCTCTCGGGCGCACACGACCGCGGCGGCATCGACCGCGGCGTGATCGCGCGGTTTCTCGAATCGTGCGAGAACGCGCCGCCACTGGGTTTGGTCGCCGTCCATTCGTCGACTGGCCGCGGCCGCGCGGCGCTGTGCATCGCGAGCTATTTAGTCAAGCACGCGCAGTTCACAGCCTGTGAGGCGATCGGGTGGCTGCGCTTTTGCTGTCCGGACGCAATTCCAGTGTGGCACGCAGTCGAGCTGGTGAAGATGCAAGCCGCGCTATGGAGAGACGGCGACGAGCATCGAAGGCGCGTCGCGGCTGGGGCTCAAGACGAGACGAGAGGCAGTAGCAGCAGCAGTCCGAGAAGAAGCGCGCGGCGGCTGAGTCTGAGTCTGGGTGCAGTGGACGACGACGGCCTGGCGCTGTCGCCGCGGGTAGCGTCGCAGATCAGCATCGGGAACATCTCGCTGGGGCGCGATGCGTTGTTGGGCACCAAAGTCTGTCCGGCCCAAGTTGTGCCCGTCTCACGCGGCGCGGGCTGCTCGTTCAAGGAGTTAGTGGCGGCAGACGCGACGCTGACCAAGCAACGGCCGCTCACGCAGGGCACCGCCAGCAGGAGACGTGTGTTGGACCACCACCACCATCGCGCGGGTGCGGACGCTGGCGGTACACGCGATTTCGCAACGCTCCACAAATTCCTCCACCACTCCTCCAGTGTAGCCACAACCCCTGCTCCTAGTACCACCTCGTCTGCTCCTAGTACCACACCACCAACAAGACCACTGGGTGGGGTGGCGTATAGCGACAGCCACGTGACGCCGTCGCGGCCAGCGGCCACGGCGCCTGACCGGATCTGCACCGCCAGCGTGCCAAGACCCAGCAGTAGACCCGATCTGCTTGCATTCGACTAATCCTACCTACCCTGTAGATCCCTTTCGCTCCGCCCTGCCTCTGTCCTGTCTATTTCTCTGCATCCGAGCGCTTGGTGAACCGCGCGAGCGGCGAGTTCCCACTCGTTGCGATGGTCTGCTCGGCGATCTGCAGCACGCGCGCGTGAACCTGGTCGATGCTTTCGCTTGCGTCCAGCACGTGCCACGGCGGCGTCTCGGTCTTCCTAATCTCGTGGAAATTCAGGTACACTTGCTGCTGGAACGCCGTGGTCTCGTACCGCTCCTGCCCAAAGTCCGCGCGCGACGCGGCCTTGTCCACGGGGAGGTCCAGAAAGATCACCGCGTCGGGCTTCGGCAGGCCGATCTCGGGCGCCCAGCACCAGTCGAGGCTCATGCCCGGTTTGGCGGCCGAGAACGCAACGCCGCTGTACGAGTACCGGTCCATGACGATGTGCGTGCCGGCGGCCAGCAGCTGCTCCATCTTGGCCGAGGCCTCCCACCGGTTGGCCGAGAAGAGCAGGTGGATCGCGCGGTCGTCCATGTGCGTCGAGGTGGTGAGGTACTGGTGGATGGACGCGCCGATGGCCGTGCTGCGGTCCGGGAAGTGGAGCAGCGCGGCCGCGCGGCCCGAGCTCTCGAGCGCCGCGTGGAGCAGCTTGGTCTGCGTGGTCTTGCCGCAGCGGTCGACGCCCTCGAACAGCACGAACACGCCGCGCGCGCTGGCGCTGGAGCAGCTCGCGGTCGTCGCCATTCTCTTCATGCACTTTTTTGTGGGGCTGGGCAGACGTGAAGAGGCCCAGACGGATTTCCAGAAAGATTAGGATACTTGGAAACACTGAAAACACATATTAGGATATTTTAAAACTCTTTTTGTTTGGGGGATAACATCTCATTCTATCAATCTCAATCATCAGCGCCGTCTCGAATCGCGAATGGATCGCGCAGCGGAACAGATTCTTCTGCACTAGCAACTGACACCGCAGTGCCACCAGACTCTATCGATAGCAGAGACGGAGACGCGGACAACGCGCGTTTGTAGAAAACCGCATTGTTGGTGCCGTGCATCGCGCCGAGATCGCGCAGCTGGCGGTGCATGATCTTCATCACGTGGTTGCATTCCTGGAAGCATCAAATGAAGCCACGTAGCCTCTTAGCCATCGCGCACCGCAGAACCAACGACTGTTGGCAGCAAATAGTTGCACCTGAATATTCTCGATCGTGAATGTGAGCGACTCGTTCACGAGGTCGATCTTGCCGATCGCGTCGTCCAGCGTCTCGCTCAGATGGTCGGTCGCTGCCTTCTTCAGCGCCACGTTGGTCTCACCTGTCATAAACCCTAATGAGTCCAGCAACTGGTAGTGCGTTTCGCTGAGAGAGAGAGACAGCACCGTACGCAGCACAGCGAGCTTGCGGTCGAGCGCGAGCGGCTCCTTGTCAGTCGGCGGCCGCAACGCATTGGAGCGGAACACGAAGCTCGTGGCGCCCGCAGGCACCGGCACGTTGCTGGTGATGGACGCGGCTGTGGCGACAGTCGCGGTCGCCAGCGTCGCACCGCGCAGCTTGGCCTCGTTGAGCTTCTTCATCGCGAAGTCGCGGAACGCCGTCGTCATCTCGGACGCCATCTTTCGATGCAACGGGAGCTCTTCGCTTTTCACTGTTTTGATTTGGAGACAATCCAACCAAAAGTAAAAAAAAAGAAAACTTTCACCTTGTTTTGACTATCCTCCGTTGATTGGCTTTATATCTGTAAAAAGACCATGTGATTGGATGAAAATGAGTCATATGCTCTTCATTTTCGAGGAGCTCACTTCATTGTTGTTCCGAGTTTTCCGACCAAAGACCACCACTTCATATACACAGACCCAACCGCCACAATGCGCACGCGCATCTGGGAGGACTCGGCGGCGATGAACATCGTGAGCGTACTGGGATTTTTGATGAACGACGACGGCGAGGTCGTGGGTCCGGAGCGCACGCAGGTGCTGTGCCAGCTCATGCCGTCGATCCACACGGCCACGCACCGCGGCATCCTCGCCATGCTCATCTGCACGCTCAACGACGCCGACACACAGACGTACGGAGAGGGTGTTTGGCTGGCTGCGCCCATGCTCTGCACTTCATAATACTAGGGACACTAACAAGTATTCCTGTATAGGTTTTACGCGGAGAAAGGGCTGCGCGTGCTGAACGAATGGCTGCTCGAGGCCGTGCGCAAGCCCGTAGGCGGCACCGCGAGCGCGCGCGAGAAGCAGCGCATCGAGTCGTACGCGCAGGTGCGCGCGCTGCTGCGCGTGCTCGACGTGAACGTGCAGACCGACGAGAAGCGCAAGCAGAACGCGTATCTGACCGAGACGCTGGTCAACCTCATCGACTTTCTCGACAACTCAAACCCAGGTACTTACTGAGCCAATAGGTCTCCGTTGTCGAAAGGAGGCAAGGAAAGTTCCGCGGCTCTAACAATTTGGACTGGGATGGGACAGACTATGCGGCCGAGTGGAGTCGGCTGAATATCTTCCGCCGCCATTTCGAGAGCGCGTGCGGTGTCCCCACGAGCGTCAAGGAGTCGCGCGCCGAGGCCAAGCTCGCGGCTGAGGGCAACGGCAATTGGTCCACTGGCCTCAAACCCGTGGCGAAACCAGTGGGCGCAGGCTCGTTCACCAGCTTGGTGAGTACAGCAACCGCGTCGACCAGCACCTCGGCGGCGCCCAAGGTCAACCCGACCTCGCTGCTGTCGTACCAGCCAAAGTCATTTTTCCAGTCGAAAGACGGCGCCGACAAGGACGAGGACATGGACGAGTTTCTGGACGACGACGGGGACGACCTGATGATGAGCGAGGACGGCGTGATCACCAACGTGACGCAGCCGGCCATGAGCGCGTCGCTGGACGCCAAGATCCGCAAGAACGGCCACTCGATGCAGTACGGCGAGCGCACGCATTGCCGCCTGTGCCGCCGCATGACTGCCAAGCGCTGCGACAAGTGCAACTCGTGCGTCAAGTGCGCTCAGAAAGACGCGTGCCACGCGGTCACGGTGCCCGCCGCTGGAGGTGGAAGCGCCGGCGCCGGCGCTGTGGGGAGCGGCAGCGGCGGGCTCTCAGTCTCGGACCGCAACGTGCAAGTGCTGGGCTCGGCCATGGACCAGGCAATCTTCAAGGCGTTTAAATCGGAAGACTTTTACTCGGTGTTCAGCTTGGTACAGAACGGCATGGACGTGAACTTCCAGCGCGTCGAGTCGGACCACTCGACCGCGCTCATGGCCGCCGCCCACCACGGCCGCGAAGACGCCGTGAGCAAGCTCATGAAAATGGGCGCCAACCCGAGCCTCGTGGACTCGAACAACGTGGCCGCCTGGGGCTTCGCCAAGCGCCGCGGCCACACGGAGCTCGCCGACCAGCTGAAGAAAGCCGCCGAGGCGTGGAAAGACAAACCGTTGAATTGAACGAGCCTGCTGTTGACAAGCGCCTTTGTTTGCAGTCAGACTGTTTTAGTGTATGGTTACTGTATGGCATGCGATTTCAAGTATCTGCTGGCGTGTTAATTGTTGGTTCATCGACCGACCGGTATGCTGGCATCCGGCCGTGCCAGCAGGTCCCTCGTTATCGGCTTTCGCCCGTCACAGCGCGATTATCGACGCGGACGTCTCCATTCTGCTTTTCCAGTGTCCGTACGCAGCCTAGAACTGCCAGTCTGGATCCACATCCATGGCCCACACAAACTTCTCCCGCAGCGTTTTGGGGAACACCGCCGAGATCGGCACTTCGTTCTACAAATGTCAATTCATCCAAAACCGTCAGTCTACGCTCTACGATAGAGCCAACAGTCCCCAGGTCTTTCACGACGTACCCTCTTGCACCACGCGACGGAAATGCGCGGGTCCATGTAGTTGATCTTGGAGGTGCCCAGCGCGACCTGCTTGTTGTCGTTCTTGTCCTGGAACCGCAGCTCCAGCGCTTCAATCTTCTTCTTCCACGCGTCAATCTTCTTGCTCACCTGGTCCACCGACGGCACACGCGCAAACAAATGCGCGGACGCCTTCTTGGCGGCGGCGTCCTCGTCTTTCACATCCTCCGACTTGAGCTTGATCTTTTTCGTGGTGCCCTTGGCCACCAGGCTCTTCATCTCCTTGAGCTCCTTGAGCTGCTGCTTGAGCTGGTCCACTTGCGAGCTCATCTTCTCGAGCGTCGTGTCGAACGACTTGGGCACGGTTCGCTGGTGGTTACACAGAATCGCGACCTTGCGGTTCGCATCGTTGTACGTGACGACCTTGGGCGCCGACTCCATCACGCCGTTCGGGTCGATCAGCGGCGGCAGCTCTTGCTGTAATGTGATCGAGGCGTTGTACGTACGGAACACCTTGGCCGTGAGCCCGGGCATGAGCGAGCTCAGGTGCTTGTTCAGTTCTTGCGTGGACAGCTCGTTGAACACTTCTTCGTTCTTGTCCTTCTTCTCGCAAAACTTCTTGATGTTGGCAAACACTTGCTTGCCCACGTCGCCGTACTGTTCGAGCTCGACCGTATTGTCGTACGGCATGGAATCTTTGCCAAGAAACGACAGCGTGAGCTCGCAGTTGGTGTCGTTGAACGACACGTGCTCGACGCGCAGACTGCAGCAGCCCACGGTGTCGGCCTCATCCTCTCCCTTCTCGTTGCCAACACGCAGCGCCAGGATGTCGATCACCCACATCGCGGTCGACCGCTGCCGCGTGAGCATGTCTTTTGCCTTGAGCCCCTTTTGGTAATCTTTGCGGATTTTCCCAATAAACTTCTTGAGCCGGCGCGCTTTTTCGTATTTTTCCATGTCCGACTTGCCCTTGAAACTCGAACTCGCCGCGAGCCACACGTACTTGATGCCGCCCATGACGTTCTCGTTCCAGTACGCCAGCCACGACACCGTGTCGCGGTGGATCACTTCTTTCCACGCGTGGCCGGGCACATTGCAGATGGGTACGCGGTCCGAGATGCCCACATTCACGGTCACGTCGCCGGGCATCACGCGCTCTTTCAGCGTGCCCGTCTTGGGGTGCTCGCCGCGCCCGCGGAACAGCCCGGGCGGCTCGATGCGGAAATTGCCCACTTTCTCCAAATGGCCGTCCACGATCGCAAACCCGTTGGTGAACTGCTCCTCTTCTTTGCGCTCCTTTTCGGGCAGTTTCTCCTCTTTCGTCATGTTTTTTTTCTCGTCGCGGAGCTGTTCCAAGTGGGTCGAGATCCGCGAAAAGTCACACAGCTCAAAGCTCTTGACCTCGTGGCCGCGGCCCAGCGTCTTCTTGAAGTCCGCGAAGAAATTCTTGTTGAAGATCTTGGCCGTCTTGGCGTTGCCCAGCTGCGGCCCGTCTTGGGGCATCGCCGCGTAAAAGCTCGCGAGCTCTTCCTGCACGGACGTGAGCGCGACGGGCTTGCCGTTGTACACCAGAGGTACGCCATGCGGGTTGTACGGCGACGGGAACTTGACGCCGTTGTGCTCGAGCGTGCGCCACTGGATGCCCTCCGGCAGCTCCTCGGCCTTCCACCAGCGGTACGCCTTGATCGCCATGTCCAGCCGCTCGCCTTTGGAGTGGACCTTGAGTTTCCGCACCTGCGCGCCGGCGCCTTCGCGCTTGATGGGCGGTTTGTTCTTTTTTGTGGCTTTCTCGTCTTTGACGCTCGTTTTACGCGACGTTTTACTGATTTTTGCTGGTGGCCGCTTGTCTCTCGCTGGAGCCTTGCGCTTCGAGCCGCTGGCTGGCTCGGCTTTCACGGGGGTTTTCTTCGCGGCGCTGGTGTTGCCGTTGGCGCCGTTTATGGTTGGTTTCTTTTTCTTTTTCTTGAGCTGCACGAGCGGCACGGCGTCGTCCGAATCCGAGTCTGACTCGATGATCGCGCGCTTTGTTGGTTTCGTTGGTGTAGTGGCGCTGTTGGCATTGGCGTTGGCGTAGGCGCCATTGCCGTTGGTTTTCGAAGGCTCAAAGTCGTCGTCGTCGTGGTTGGTAGTGGCGGCCGCGCGCTTGGCAGCTGCACGCTTCTTGAGCAGCGAGATGGGTACGAGGTCGTCGTCGCTGCTGTCGCTCATGGTTTGGTGTGTAGTGATGGATGGATCTGGGCGACTCGCGAGGGCGATAACTCTGGCTGTAGACGGAATTGATCGCGGTACGAGGGCGCGATCGATAGCGCCAGTGACGCTCTTTCCGACAATGTGATTTACTGTCGTGGATGTTTCGTTTTGGGTGCGCACGGCCAGGTAGAAGGCCGCGATCTGGTGCGCCAGGAGGGGGCAATTGGATGATCTAACCGACTTCCACGCCAACAAGCCGTGCGCTCAGCTCACAAAGGTTTTTGGCGGGTAGGTACAGGACCAAGCAGGTCGGGTTTTTCTGTGAATCGAAGCCTGTTGACCCATGGGTTTCCATGTGTTTAATGACCCATATCCACCCATCTCGGCGATCTTCAAGAAGAATCATGAGTCATGTCATGACGGGTCAGTTTCATTCGCACCCTTTTCTTGCCATCAACCCATTCCATGTGGGCCACAGCATATGATGTAAATACTCATTTGCGCACACCACATATTATGTGTACCACACCAACGCACGTGGCACCATGTGGCACAACTGTTTGAGCAATGCGTAGCTCCCTGTCTAGAGGCGGCAAATGGAAGTGCAGCTTCTCCACGTCAATTTCGCCAGCTCTCCACCAGTGCAATCATGAGCAGCAGCGCGAGTGACCGCAGCACCGCGAAGACCGTGACGCAGCTGGCCGTCGCGGCCGCGGGCGTCGCTCTTGCGCACTACGTGGGTGCGCGCGGCAAGAAGGCGGCGGCGCGCGCCAAGCGCCAGGCGGCTCAGCACGCGGCGTCGCTCGCGTCGTTGGCGTTGTCGGCTACGGTCGACGACGGGAAGAAGAAGAAACTCACGTCCGTGGTGGTACGCGTGCCGGCCACCACCGCCAACATGGGCCCGGGCTTCGACACCATTGGCATGGCGCTCGACATCTGGACCGAGATATCGGTCGAGGTGCTGACCCACGACGGCGGCGCGCCAACGATCGTGCTCACCAACGAGGGCGAAGGAGCCGCCGAGCTGCCCACGGACGACTCGAACCTCGTGGTGGTCGGTCTCAGGGCCGCGTACCGCGCCGCTGGCGAGGAGATGCCCAAGCACATCAAGATCCACTGCAAGAACCGCATCCCGTTCGCGCGAGGGCTCGGCAGCAGCTCGGCTGGTATCGTCGGCGGCATCATCGCCGGCCTGGCGCTTGCCGGTGCGCGCCTACCCGTGCGCGGCCGCGAGGAGCTGCTTCAGATCGCGTCCGAGATCGAAGGCCACCCGGACAATGTGGCGCCGGCCATCTACGGCGGGCTGCAGCTGGGCATCCACGCGGACGACCGGTGGTACTCGTCGCGCGTGCAGATCCCAAACGGACTTCAGTGCGTCGTGTTCATTCCGGACTCGACGGGCCCCACGAGCGTCGCGCGCGCGATTCTACCCAAGAAGATTGACCGCAAAGACGCCGTGTTCAACATTGGCCGCGCCGCGATCTTGGTCAACGCGTTCAACTCGGGCAAGCTCGACGAGCTGCGCTTTGCCACGCAGGACATGCTTCACCAGCCGCAGCGCGGCGAGGCCCAGTACCCGCACTTGTTCCCGATGATCAAGGCCGCGCTGGACGCGGGCGCGCACGGCTGCTTCCTCAGCGGCGCCGGGCCCACGGTGCTCGCCATCACGAGCGGCCGCTCGGGCGACATCTTCACGCAGAAGCTCGCCGAGCGCCAGGAGAACCGCGTGGCCGACGCGCTGCGCCACACGGCGGCGTCTATCGGCGTCACGGGCTCGCTCTTCATCACCAACCCAGAGCACCGCGGCGCGTACATTGCGCGCGCGTTCCCGCGGTTCTCGGACCGCGGCGTGGCCCGCTACGAAGGCGACATTGACGACCTGTAGACCCTACTACAGTATAGATGAAGGATTCGGTCGGATACGGGTGAATTGAAGGGAGTCACGCATTACTTACTATGGTACGGGGTTGATAAAAATCTAACTAGTACGTGCTGAAGCGGCGGAGCAGCACGGGTTTGAGCGGGTCGAGCTTGAGCGTCTTCTTACGGTTGGTGATGAGGATGGAGGAGACCATGGCGTTGGCATGCATGGCCTCGGTCGTGCAGAGCAGCACGCCCTGCTGGCCCGTGGACACGGCGCCCAGCACGCTGCCGTTCTTGAACGTCCGCGCGGTCGCGAGCGCCAGCACGTGCGTCTCGTTGTTGAGGATCGCCGGGTAGTTGGAGCTCAGGGTCACCACGCAGCCCACGACGTTGGCCATCTCAATGACCGGGATGCTGGACCGCAGCGCCTCGCGGAAACCCAGCACCATGCGCTCGCCCACCGTGTCCTGCGCCACCGACATGACGCGCAGCTTCTCGCCCGTGCGCACTTCGCAGCCGACCACGAGCGACGCATTCTCCAGCGCCTGGAACGGCTGGATGACCTGGAACTTGGACAGCGCGGCCGAGCGAGACTCGTGGCGCGGCCGCGCGAGTGGGTAGTACAGCGGCAGCTTGGTCTTCTCCAGATCGAACCGCTGCGGCTCGTTGGCAAAGTCGTGAAGCATGCCCCTGCAGCCCTCGTTCAGCGCCTGGAACGCTGGCTTCTGGTCGAGCGTCAGCACCTCGCGGCCGATGGATTGCGTCACCGTGAACGTCTTCTCCTTGGGCTCGTAGCACGTGAAGCAGGCGTGCGCGACCTCGACGGACGGCGCGCAGATCGCAAAGCAGAGCCCGTGGCTGGTCACGCAGCCCAGATCGCCGCCTTCCGAGCAGATCTGCGTGGCCGGGAACCACGGCGAACCGGTTGTGCAGTAGCTGCCGCCGGCGACGATGCTCACCGAGCAGTCCACGACCTCGTTTGCGGCCTTGACCACCACTTCCTCGGTGCCGGCCGACAGGTTCATCCACACAAAGTCCGGGCTTTCCTCCGGCTCCATGCACAGCAGCCGCATGCCGGCGGTGAGGCACCGCCGCGTCGCGTCGCGCGGCGTCTCCGTGTTGAGATCGGCGTTGAGCACCGTGTACGAGCCTTCCGGGTCGTAGATGCCCCAGAGACCGAGCGCCGGCCCGGCGTCGATCGAGCCGGCGTCCGTGAACACGCCCCCGCTCGAGGTGCTGCCCATGAACAGCGTGTCGGGCGCGGCCTCGGCCAGCGCCTTGTGGAGCAGCCGGCCGTCGTGGAAGCTCGAGTACGTGACCATCATCAGGTGCGGCGCACAGCCGCCCAGCTCCTTCACGAGCGACTCGAACGCCATCTTGGCCGCAGCGGCGCTGTCGGCCTCGGTCGTGATCACGCTCGCGACGCTCACGTCGCTCTGCCGCATGTTGTGGTGCGCGATGTCCTCCCGCGTGGGCAGCCGCACGGTGGCGCGCATGCCCAGGTCCAGCGCGCTCGCGCAATGCGGGAGACCGGCCGGCTCGGATCGCGGGGGCGTCGCCAATCGGCTGGAAAACCGCTCAGAACTCGTCAACTGATCGGGAGAGCCGGCCTCGGACCCGAACATGGGCGCGATGCCGCCTCCTGGTTGGTGCTCGGGCCTCAGGAAGCTGCGGGCCTGCAGCGAGCACGAGGTGCACAGCCGCGTCTGGTTCTCCTTGTGGTTGGCGCCCGGCTGGACGACCCACTTGCGACTGCACTGGCCACACACGGTCTCGCCGCAGGACCGGCAGTGGTGCCGCGGCTTGACGAGCGAGAACGTGGACCGGCAGAGCACGCAGTTCTTGGCCTGTGACCACTCGCTGCGCATCACCAAACTCACGGGTTGGAACAGCGTCTTGTACAGCTGCTCGCGGATGCCAATCAGCCGCGAGGTGAAATTGTGGATGATCTTCTGGCCGATTGCGCTGCTAAACTGTTCCTGGAAGTCGATCATCATCATGAGCGAGACCTCGTGGGTGCCCGTGGTGCCCGCGCTGGAGCTGCTCGTGGGCGTGACGATGTAGATCCCCTTGTTGATTACCGCGCGCTTGCACTTGGACACGCTGGTCGGGATGCTCACTTTCTCGCTGTTGAGGCGCGTCGCCAGCTCGTCGCCTTTGAACGATTCCACCGACCTCACGTACCCGTAGCCGCGTCGCCGCCCGTCGGGCGTCGTGTCCACGTTCGAGTACTCGACAAAAAAGAAATCGACCGGCTTTACGAATCGGCCCGCGAATCGACTCGCGTGCCACTTGACCTGAAGTCGCGGGAAGTCTCTCGCTAATGGATCGTCCAGTGACGAGTTCTGCGTGCGCGGCGAGCAGTTCTCTTTGTCCGTTTCGTTGCCCGATGGCTCGTCTTTTGGCACAGGCTGCGGCGGGGGCACGTCCATCTTCTTGATTACCGCGGCGTGGAGAAGCCCCGGGAAGACTTTAGACTCAATGTCGAAATAGCTCTTGCTGTCGCGCGGGGATAAATACTCCATGACCGTGTGCAGGCTCGCCTTCACTTCGCACGACACGCGGAAGATCACTTTGGTCGAGTCCTCGTCGCCGACCACGGTCGGGCGGTACACATGGACGTCCTGCATGCGCTTGGACAGCTTCCACGACATGTTGCCGACCAAGCTGGACAGGTCAATCGCTTCCTGCGCCTTCTCCTCGAGCTTCTCCGCGATGCTCGACACGTTGCGCCGCTTGCCCGACTTGAGCTTCATCGCCGCCATCTCGTTGGTCGCCGCATCGATATCGGCATGCAGCTGCCCCTTCTCATGAAGCAGCGTCGTGCGCCGTCCTTTAATCGCGGCCGAGAATCGCGAATACGTGGACCGGTCCGCGACGAGCTCATCGCCCTTTTCTTCGTGGTCGTCGTAGCTTCCACCGGCGCCGGCGCCTGTCGCCGATGCAGCAGCCGCTGCCGCTGCCGCTGCCGCGGCCGCATTGTAGCGCGGGTTCGCGGCCACGTCGCTGTCCGTGATCGAGGTCAAACCGCCCGTGATCGAGCCCGCGCGCCGCCGCGCGCGCGCGTCCTCGCTGCCGCGCCCGACGGCGTTGAGCGGGTTGCGCATGTCTTGGTAGCTGCCGTCACCGCTCGTGCTGAGCGTGAAGCTCATGTCGAACGAGCTCGGGCGGAGTGGCTCCACGGCGTCGTACGCGTCCTCGACGTCGTCGAGCATGAACCGATCCATCGCGAATTGTGTACTATTCGTCTTGAGCTTCCGCGATCCGTTTGCAATCCGCGACTGCCCGTCTGTCTGGCTGTCACTCTGTCTGTTCAGTGGTGCCGGCTGGAAACTGGTACGGGGAGGGAAAACCGTACGAAGGCTCGGTCACCGGGATGGTCCACCCTGCGCCGCTGCTGTCCGCTGCGGTGTGACCGCGTGGTTGTGCTGTCGAGGGCCCTGGAGCGTGCACGTCGAGAGGCCGAGTGAACAGCTCATGAGCTAATGGAACTCAGCTGTTGTCGCGTTGTTGGCTGCAGGGGCTGGCTTCTGAAATTAATAGAACCCCCGGAGGGACTAAACGCACAACCCAACGATCGTACCCAACGACAGCACGACAAACGGTACATTGTACCGAATGTTCTGGTACATTCTGACGAGAAGCGTTCAAGTCAGTGAAACTGCGACGTGGCGCCGAGTGAGGAACTCCAGTTGAGGAGGAGCCGCCAAGGATGAACGATCAATGGAGAAAGAGACAGCAGCGGAAGGCGACGTGAAGCGGTCGGTGGCCAGAAACGAACGATCCGGACAAACCGTCTGCACGGATGACATCCCGATGCGCGCGACGTCCAGCGCCTATGCGTGTATAGTCGGCTATCGTGCACGTCCCCCGACCAAACTTTCACGTGATCGTTTTGGCCGTTCGCGCCACGAGACGATCTTTCGGGACAGCGTGGGTGACTAGAAGGCATGGCCCGTCAGCAGCGCTGGCGGAGCTGAGCCAGCCAGTGGCTGGGTGGGACCCGCGCGCGCGTCCCATCGTGTCGTGGTCGATGCCAGTGGGATCACAGAGTGCTGCAGTGCGCACATAGGCTTGGCGCACATGTCCCGATGTGTACGTCAGCATTGCTGAGCGTGACCGCCACGTACTCAAGACTGAACAGTACAGGCTGTTCCGTACAATACGGTACAGTACTGTATCGCCATCACGGTTGAAGTTGACACGGGGGCGACTTTTCGCCGAGGCTTTCCGCTGAAGACTACTTGATGTCGCTAAGCCACATCGAGCTGGTGATTGCAAGCCGCTGACTCGTAGAATAAATGGATCGACTCAGGTTCTTGTTCATGCTGTTCCAATCACATACCAAAGTAAGGGTGCTGTGTCTATACCATATTAATAAACACTCCAAAAATGCGACGTGCAGGCACGAACCCACACGCCACCTCTGTTGCAAAATCGCACACCATGACCGTCGTAGCGTCGACGATGACAACGCCGTCGTCCGCGCACGAGACGACGATCCAGACTGTGTACTACAGCGCCACACCGCAGCAGGTCACGGTGCAACTCGACGCCACCGGCTGTGGGTTTGGCTAGTACGTGCGACCACCGAAAAAGCGGGCCGTCCGCTCGTCGCGCGAAACGGTAGCATTTCTCTATGCCTTTGCTGGGATGGTAGCTACGAGTCGGGGCGCATGGCCGTCTGCGTCAACAAAGTGAACGAGCACCAGCGCCAGTTCCAGTTCTACGCCGACAATGGCGCCATGGCGCTGCTCGCGACTTTGGCTGAGCATGCTGTGCGTTTTCTTTTTTTTTTTTGGGGGGGGGG
>JAADWZ010000175.1:0-54656 GCA_023336445.1 Pythium dissimile | reverse complement strand
TTTAGTTATTGTTGCTTGCATCAATTCTGATGTGGACCCCATAAATGTCGATGTCATTGTTTTGGGTGAGCAAATATGTAATATCGAGAAAGTTTGAGATTCACAAAAATAACCCGAACAGAAGAGCGTCGCCTTTGATATGACGTCTCTTATGATATCTAACATTGAGTATGGGCAACACAGCGTCGACGCCGCCGCCACTGCCGTCGCCGCTGGACCTCGACGTGTGGCGCGCGCGCTGCAGCGCCTCACTCCAGCATCTTCAGCACCAGCTCACGAGCGCGCGGTCAGTTGCGCTGTACGAGACGCTCGCGAGCCACGTGGCCGACGCGACCACGGGCGGCGTGGTCTTCTGGCTGGGCATCTCAACGGCGCAGCTCTTCCAGCGCGCGATCCGTGTCGGCGCGGCCACTCGCATCGCGTCCACCGCCGCTGGGACTGTCGCCGTCGCTTCCTCGTCGGTGCTCGCGCTCCACTTCGCGTCGTTGCCGCGTGAACTCATCGAAGACTTGCTCGCCCACCGCGACCGCTTGCAGCAAAATCCGGTGGCCAATGCTTCTAGAGGGGTCGTATCGAAGCTCCGCTCTCGCGCGCAAGATCTTAAAGACGCACCTTTTACGATCTACATGGCGATGGGCCTGCTGAGCTTCAAGATGCTGGGCGGTCGCATGAGCTCGCTCGCTCCAAGCCACTTCGCCAACCTGGGCGCCTTCCACTTAAAGAAGGCGTCTCTCCCAGCGACGGAGCTGTATGCGGACAACGTGGAGAGAGGAATCATCCAGCAGTTTGGGCGTCTTTACGGCTGCCACACGTGCGGAGTGAAGCGTGGCGTGCAGTATCACGCCGACCACATGCCGCCAAAGTTGTGAGTTGATTTGTTGGCGTTCCAGTGCGATATTGACAATTTTCGTTTGGTTAATTCGTCGATGCGTTTTCAGTGTCGCAAAGCAGATGAACGAGACGTGGTGGAGACGTCTTTCTAGTCGAGAAGTGGCGTTTCGGTTCTACCCGCAGTGCTCGCCGTGCTCGAATCAGCAAGCGACGGTGGTCAAGATGGGCCGATCTGACTTGAAGTTGCATCTGTCAGCGATGCGTCTGTACCACACGACTGGTTTCTGGCTCGTGTTGCTGTGTACTGGGGGTCTTTACGTTGGAGGATCTTCGTTTCACGGTGAGTGGCTCGCTCTGTCCATGCAGCTTCGGATTCTTGTCTGGTCTAACGACTCGGCATCCCAGAAACTGCCGACGTCCGCCCTGCAGAACCGCCTCAAGAAGTCCGAAATCAAGACGACGGCTTCCTGCTTGACGCGTCGTCGTCCGACCATGCTCTGCTCGTGTCCTTGCGCGAACGGGAGAAGAAACTTCGACGTCAGCGTCGTAGTATTCGTGACAACAAGGATTTGGCTTCTGCTGTAGACGCTGAATTGCTCACCATCGAAGAGTGCAAGAAGCGTGTGAAAGAGACTCTCAGACGGCAACGACAGTGGTAGCAAGGGATTTGATGGTATGTTGCGTATCAGTTGGGTGGCTTCTCTACGCTTTGCTTGTGGTGTGAGTGGAGTAGGCACGGCCAGATCATTCGGCATTTCGTCTGAAAAAGGGTCACTTATTTCTAGACAACGACTCTCGTGATATGGCTTGCGTCAATCTACTCAGAGCTATTTTCAATTTCCGGTTGTCATTGCTCTTCTTCCTCTCTAACTGCCGTAAGCGCGTGTTGAACAACAAGCAATCCCCTCTCCTCAAGTGCTCGGCATGACAACTGCGCATCGCGAGCTGCTGGCGAAGCAGCTTCTCCAGTCTCACATTGGCGACCCTGAAGGAGATGTACGCCAAGCGTCCAAGCCGATCACTGGAAAGCCTTCTCATAGTGTCATTGGAGGCGGCCGACCTGTTCGTCGCCACAAAATGAGACTCCCGTCCCCGACAGAAGAAGTGCTTGAACGGCGCGAACAAGGATGGAACGACCGCTTCACCTGCAACACGCCGTCATTACCGAAGCGACCACAGCAGAACCCACGAAGCCTCCACGATTCGAGTGCCATGCACGACCCAAAGGAGCGGAAAATCTGTGAGAAGCGGCAACAATACGGACGTGGTGATGGGTCAAAGCATCAGCGACCCGGAGTGGGACGCCTGGTTCCCATTGGCTCCCTGCCTCGTCCGCCTCATGTATGTTTGGTTGCTTACAATCATCAGACACACGGAACTCATGCTCCTGTGCATTGTTTAGGAACCAGGGAAGGTATCATCGAATGAGGAGAAGCTACGATTCAACGTGCTACGATCAATCGATACCCGGGAGGCACTCATCTACCAACTAAACGCTCTTGTCCTCTGCACTCCTGTTCAAGAAGCGCTCGTGATGGCAGCTGCAAAGGCCCCAGGCGGGAATCTATCTCATCTTAAACCCCGAGCAACCATGACGCTAGCTCCAGCCAGCCAGAGCAGTACCAGTGCGATGAGCAATGCACGAGAGGCGACGCGACTAGCGCAGCAGCTAGCAGCCGACCTGCAGATCGCCGGAATCCACGTAGTGGAAGGGATCGTGGAGTGGATGCTCGAGGCGGGTGCGAACGCAGAGTACGTAAACAGAAGTTGGTTTGGGATGAACAATTGAACTAAACACGAGATTACCACAGGAGGCCTCCAGAATTTGTGTGGCGAGGGCGAAACTATTTCATGAAGATGGGCTCCGATCTCGATTTCGCTGGGCCAGAGCTGCATGCTCGTGGCGTGGAGCTGGAATGCTTTTCCGCATCAAATCCGCTGTGTATTCGACCTGATCAACGACTCGGACGGGTGCTCGCAGCTCAGTCGATCATCCACGAAATGGTTGACATGGCCAAACAGCAAGATGAAGAGCAACCAGTCACACACGAATCAGGAAACAAAAAGCAGAACACCAGCGACCGTACAGCGAAAACGAAGAGCGATGGCAAGACGCCGAGAAGAAAGAGCGCCGAGCATACCCCACCCCCCAGCAGCCATCGTGGATCTGTTTCTGGCACGAACTCAATCCTGGTTGACTCACTGAAACTGCCCAATGGAGCATGCTCAGATGAATTGATTCTTGCTGGTGATGAAGTCGATGAGTATGGCGGCGACGACAGTGGCTTTGCGAGTGCGAGTTCCGCCCATAATGTCCACATGCTTGCGTCGTCAGATCGTGACTCGGCGGCTCCTCTTCGCGACCATGAGACCGACAAGGAGCTTGTCAACATTCTAGAGGAGAGTTTTACAGCTGCAGCAGTTTCGTTCTCCACGCTGCAAGAGAAAGTCTCATCTGCTAGTCAATCCGCGAAAAGTACCATGCGAGAAGACTATGAACACAGTTTTGATGCTGAAGATGATGAGCAGACAGCGTCGCGTGAAGAAACTGGTGATCCTACACGATCAACATCCACCATCTTCGACTCGGATGCCACTTCACCGAAGATGGATGACGATATGACGCCTGCTGACGGGCATCAAGGCAGTGACGATCCAGTCACAGAACTCGACAACTCAAGCCAAGCAGCTCCGATGGATGATGTGGACGACAAGCAAAACGTTTGGGATGACGTGGCAGAGGCTCTCATGTCGAAAGGGTTCGTGCGAGGTGAAATTTCAGGCGTCGCACTGCGGCAGTCGACAGCATGGATCAACGAGAAGTGGAAGAGTGTTGAGTGCGCCATTGAGGCTTTGAGATGGCCTGATCTCGGCGTCGCGTTGGGCGGCTCCGTTCTACACTACATCTTCTCTTCAACCCCAGAGAGGCTAGAGATACCTACCCACTTCATCGCAACGAACGAGGCATCAGTTTGTCTTCGGCTGCCCTATTTTTTGTGGGAGGAGTGCCAAGTCGTAATTGACACAGTTTGCAGCACCCTCGCGCGTACTCTCCAGCAAGATCTCGAACGAATGAGCCCATTGATCTCCGAGGTCGATTTCGCTGATATTATCGAGGCAGCTGAGACGCTTTTCCAGCACGACGGCACTCGCAGCGCTCTTCAGTGGGTCGCAAGGGCCATGGGCGTGATGCGACATCTTGATGAACCTGGACCTCTGGAGAAAGTTCCAATCCCACAAGGATTTAGTCGCCTGATCCAGGTCTTCTATCCGTATATCATCAACCAGAGAAGAGACAAGCTCGTCCACAGTTGGCGTCAGCTGAGCCGTGTGTTCGATGAGGCGGCAGAGATCCAAGTCGAGCAGCTCGCGATTCTCCTCAACCCGACGTGCAAAGTCGTGTTGCTAAACGTGGCGAGCCTTTCTCACAACACAAGCCAAGACGACGGCAACAGCGAGATCCCGAAGCTGGCGATTGTGTGCGACCGCACTCGAATATTGGATAGCTCTGTCGCCTCAGTGCTCAAGAAGTGTAGTCTCCGTGATGCGGCGTCGACGAGACTTGCGAAATATCAGTTGTTCCCGTTCTTCCAGAGTTCATTCGGAGAAAAGGTCGTCGACGGTCTCCGGGTGGAAGAAGGAGAAGGCAAAGGACCCTTGAAGGAGTGGTTCAAGCTGGTCGCCCAAGATCTCACGGCGAGATGGCGTGCTGTGGAGCTCCCGGCTGATAGTACAACCAGCGAGTTCGACCTCGTCGTCGTCAATGGTGACAAACTCCTCGTCGACCGGCTAGAGCACGTCTTGCAACCGGGATTCAAGGTCGAGTGGCGCTCTCCGACGGATAACACAACTATTTCAAGAATTATCAACAGGTGCGACTTGGAGCGCGGCACCTACATGCTCGACCGAGGCGGTCTACCCAGCCAATCGTTCAATGTCTGTGAACTGCGCGTGTACCAGCCTCGCACCGCACTCTTTGAGTACATCCAAGCATCCGAGAGCTTCTGGCTCAACGAGTCCGTTGTCGATACGCCCGCGAACCGGGACGTGTTGACCTTCTGCGGCTGGTTTCTAGCCAATGCACTCGTTCACCAGTGTGTGGTGCAGAAACGTATCCATAGTCTTCTCTTCGATCTCATTCTCAAGGATCGCTGTATCGCTATGGGTGATCTCGAATCGCTAGACCCGACTCTGTATGCAGGGATACAGCAGCTTCAGCACATGAAGCCATCCGAATTTGCCGGCTACCTCGAGTTTGAAGGACTTCCTGGTCACATGACAGTCGAAGAGTATACGGCGCGAACCATAGCAGAGAAGTACGGCCCACAATCGTGTGTGGATTGGCAACTCCGCGAGCTGAGACGAGGCTTCCACCTCGTTTTCACTGTCGAAGACTTGGCTAAATCGTGCATATCAGCCAGAGAGCTCGCTCTCGAACTAAGCGGGGATTCGTTCCGCTCTGTTGGCAACGACTTTGTGGTCGAGGAGGCGTTTCGCATCTCTATAGACCCCGACTTTGCGAGCTGCACCCCTCTGCGGCGGTGCTTTTGGGACGCCGTGAAGGATTTCGACCCAAGTTTGAAGCGCGCACTGGTCAACTTTATCACCGGCGTGGACACGCTGCCCCAGCCAGGTTCAGAGGTGCGTTTCGTGTGGGAGGTTTGTGGTCTAGTTGGTACATGACTGAATGTTTGTTATATGTGTGTGCAGTTCCTACGCATTGAGATGCCGTTCCCTGCAACCTCATCAATCGAGTGTGAGAAGACCCTGCTGATGCTCCCACAGTCTCATGTAGGTGGCTCACGCCGTCTGCTTCGCCGCCAACCTCTCATCTCTCTGACACTTGCTCATCCTGTCGTGTCAGACTTGCGACAACACACTGGAGCTACCGCACTACTGGCGAGCGCTGTGCTGGAAACACAATCACGATGTCGACCAGCCCAGTGAGAGCCTCGAGCGAGAGCTCGTCGAGTTGCTCAAGCAAAAGCTTCGACAGGCGGCCGAGTTTTCATCCGGCTACGGTCTGGATGGAGCGAAAGCAGCTAGCAGCTCTCTTGCGGACATTCTTCCACGCACTCATGGACCCGTCGCCACCACCGACGCAGAACAACTGGACGTTCTAGACAGCTACGAGTCGCTGGACCTGCCGGGGCTCGGCGGAGACAGTGTGGGTGATGCCAGAGAGAACAGACCGGTTTCGCCTTCCGTCGCTGTGGACAAGCTACAACCCGAAACGACTGATATGAGACACCATGACGAAGTCGCTCAAAAGCTGCAGCGTGACATCAAGCCCAGTGTGACTGACAAGGCGAAGGATGACGAAGAGTACGCAGCCGAGGACGACTGGGAAGAAGAGGAGCTTGCGGACTGAAGCAGCCGCGCTGATTCTAAGCACCAAACGTTCCATCGATGAGGCTGTATTCATCTTTTCCACCCAATACTCGACCGTGATGCGTCCAGTAGCGTCACGCGATGCAGCCATTAGAAGGCGCCGGGTCTCCATTCCGAGAAACATTCGCGCCGCTTCGGGTGTGGACGTTTTCGTCGCTAAGTTCACAGCACAAGGTAGGTTTCACGAAATAGGCGCAAGATAAGGTACAAACTCAGCCATCAGTCTGGTTTATTTTGCTCAAAGCAGAACGTTATTTGTAAATTTGGGATTGTTGGTGGGTTTGTTATTTTAGCGGCCCACAGTTCGGGCCATCAAGCTGTCAGCGTCATCAGTAGCGTCTCGGGCCAACATTCCCGAACGAGACGGACGGCTGCAAGGCATCGAGCGTTCCCTCGCTACCGACACTGCTGCCTCTCCGCGTCCGCTCGGTCCTCCACCATAGCTGTCCGTTGCTTGGGTATCGGCATTGCAGCTCGCTCACTTGGCAGTCTGCAATCCGTCGCCAACTGATCACACGTAGTATCTTCACTGGATCCGCCATCTCCTCTTCAAAATATTGTCCATGCCGCTGGCGATGAGCGACTTCCACGAGTCGCTCGACGACCTGCTGCTCGCCAGTCGCGCGCTGCTCAAGCGAGCAGCCCACGCGCCCAGTCTCCGTTGCGGCGACGATGGCGTAGCCGTGCAGCGCAAGCTCGATGAGCTGCTCGCGACGACCCAGGAGCTACAGACCACGGTGCGCGCAGCGCGTGCGGCTGCGCGCCAGCACCAAGACGACAAGCAGCAACCACTGGCGCTGGAGATCAAGCGATTCGATCCGCTGCAACCCACGCCGCCGCTGGCGCTCGAGGACGCCTGGGGCAGCGCTGCGCACACCAACGGCAACGCTGCCACACCCACATCGACAAGCAGCGCCTCGCAGCCGTCGGTCTGGTCGGGCTTCTACAACAAGACACTCCGCGAGCGATTTGACGTGCTGTCGCTCATGTACCCGCGACTGCAGCGCATGCGGCACGACGCTGACGCCTCCGTCGAGGAGAAACCCATCCTCGACGCCACGGCCAAGCTCGGCGAGCTGCCCGTGCGGACCGCCAACCTCATGATCGAAAACTGCATCGGCGTGCTGGGCATCCCGCTTGGGCTCGGGCTCAACTTTGTCGTCGACGGCAAGCAGCTCTCGGTACCCATGGCGGTTGAGGAGCCGTCGGTCGTCGCTGCCGCCTCGAGCGCCGCCAAGCTTGTCGCGGCGTTCGGCGGCGGCTTCTCGACCGCCACGACCGGCAACGTCATGACGTCGCAAGTGCAGCTCGTGGACACAGTCGACTTCCCGCAGGCCATCGCCGCCGTCGCGAGCCACCGCGAGCGGCTGCTGCACATCGCCAACACCACGCTGTGTCCGAACATGAAGAAACGGGGGGGCGGCGCGATCGACATCTACTGCCGCGTGGTCACGCAGCGCTCGCGGTCTCGGCACACGCAGCAGCCGCGTTCGGACGACAGCGAATTTTGGTACTCGCCGTGCGACGACGAGCTCACGATCCAGGCGTCGGCCGCCGACGTCGAGTACCTCGTGGTCCACATTGACGTGGACGTGTGCGAAGCCATGGGTGCCAATATCGTGAACACAGTCGCCGAAGGCCTCTCGACCGAGATCTGCCACCTCACCAAGAGCCGCTGCGGGCTGCGCATCCTCACCAACCTCTGCATGCAGCGCCGCGCGCGCTCGTCGTTTGAGATCCCCGTCCAGAAGCTCGGCTGGAAGGGCGTGGAGGGCGAGCAGGTCGCTGCGCGCATCGTCGAAGCGTACAACTTTGCCGCCATTGATCCGTACCGTGCGGTCACCAACAACAAAGGTATCATGAACGGCGTCGACGCCGTGGCGCTGGCCACGGGCCAGGACTGGCGAGCCATCGAGTCGGCCGCGCACTGCTACGCGAGTCGCTCGGGCCAGTACGCTTCGCTGTCCAAGTACGAGGTAGTGGATCGTGTCGACGGCACACGCGTTCTGCGCGGCAGCTTGGAGATGCCCATCTCAGTCGGATCCAAAGGCGGCGCGCTGCAGACCCATCCTGGATACCGCGCCACCCACTCGATTCTTGGGCAGCCAGACGCGCGGGGGCTCAGCAGCATCATTCTCAGCGTCGGGCTTGCACAGAACTTTGCCGCCATTCGCGCCATCGCCATCACGGGCATCCAGAAGGGCCACATGGCTCTCCACGCGCGCAACATCGCGGTCGCCGCGGGCGCGCCGAGCGAGCTCGTCTCGGAGGTGTGCACGTACATGCTCGGGCGCAAGTCGATCAACGTGGAGACGGCCAAGGAGTACCTGCACGCGCACGAAGTGTTCTCGGAGATCCACAGCAACTCGCCGCCGCTGTCGCCGCAGAACCAGCAGCAGCAGGCGCAGTCCGAGCCGCTGCCGTCCATGTTTTACGTCGAGATTCGCGTGCCCCACTTGGAGAGCACCATCAGCGTCAACATCGCGTTCGAGTCCATCAACAAGCACCCGCAGTACATTGCGATCCAGCCAACCAGCTCGACTGGAACAGCCGCCGCCGCCGCCAATGTGCCGGAGCTGCCGCTCATCCAGCGCCAGCTTCTGGGCGACAAGGGCTACAACCAGCTCGAAAAGATGTTCTTGTTTTTGGCGTCGATGCGCTCGATCGTGATCTCGGAGATCGAGGATCAGCAGCAGCCCAACGAGGCGCCGCTCACTCCGACGGTGTCGCGCGCCAACCTGGCGCTGCAGAACAAGCTGCAACTGCTCTCGGTGCTGATTAACATTCTCGTGTTCCGACTGATGGAGACGCGGGCGCAGGCCGCAGGCGCGTTCCTGCGGGACGTCCTCTCGAGCGGCTCGTCGCTAACAGACCTCGACAGCTCGCGGTGCCGCGCGCTGCTGGACGACGTGCCGGCCAGCGACGACGTGCTCTCCACGGGGCTACCGCTCTTTCTCGCGCTCTTCCAAGTGCTTCAGTACCACTTGGAGCAGGACGTGGCCCACGCGCTGGTCCGCGAGCGCATGGCGAAGGAGGAATGGGAGCTGCTGCGTGCGGTCGTGCGCAGCTTTGAGCTCGTAGCCGAGACTCCTGTGAGTCTTGCGAGCCAATCCAGCGATGACGAGAAGCTCGAGGCGTTCATGGCCATCCACGCGAAACGGTGGCAAGCCAACATGTTGCTGCTGGCGGACTCGCTGGCGTTGGCGTCTGAGCTTGTGACACCCGCACGGCTGGACGCGCTGCGCTGCATCGGCGAGTACATGGAATGGGAAGGCACGATTGCCCACGACATCGCTCGCCACGAGCGCGCCATCACCGAGCGCGAGCCGAACGCGTTCGTTTACTGGCTGCGGCTCAAGGGACTCAACGTCCATGCCGACGGCGACCGCGAGGAGCTCGTAGACGAGTTCCGCCGGGTCGCCGACTTGAACGCCGCGCGCAAGTGGCAGCGCGTGGAGCAGGCGCAGGCTGTGGCCGAGGATCCTATGGTGTTCTCGCTGGCGGCCGTCAAGCGCGTCGTGCAGCTCGTACGGCACGTGTACGCCGAGCGCACCGGCTCCAGGCCACGGAAAGACTCGTTTTAGAAAGAATCAGGTGGTGTTAGATTAGTAGATGCAAGAAATGCGGGGTCAGAAGTAGTGGGATGCAGTGTCATGGACACTTTGAGTTAATAGGCGTTGGCACGCTCTGCTGTAGCACAACAAATGCCATGGCATAGTCACCGTCATGGGAGATGGATACAAACGGGTCGTGCAGCTGCAGCTCAGCGGCGAGCGCCGCCGTTTGCCCGTGGAACTGCAACGCGAGCGCTTTGACGTCGGTGGCAATGGGCAGCGATGTCTGGATCTGAAGAGCTACGTTCGCGCTGCGAGCACTTATGCTGCCTTGTCGGACTGTGGAGATCTCTGGGAAGAGCACACGATACCGCTGGAACGCTTTAAACGTCGCTTCCTTCACGGCCCATCTACACCACCGCGCAAGAAGTGAGTAACGCTAAATGCGCGCCGCCCGGCACCAATTGCAAATTGTGCTGGAGGGTGGGTTGTGCACACACCGCGAGGCGAGGAAGAGCGGCTTCTGAGTCTCTGGACGCGCGTGGAACTCATCAATTTCGTCGGCGTGGAACGCCTTTCGAAGGAATCGGTCGCCGAAGCGCGCGTAGCTGCGCTGGATGCGGGCGACGCGCGCCACGTCGGCGCCGATGCCGAAAACCCGCTCAGTGATCATTTCGACGTGTCAAGCTGCGCCTTTGGTGCACACACAAACCAAATCTACTGAAATACGATCCACCGCTGTTTCCAGATTCACCTACACTTTGTTTCACACCCACATCTGATTCCTAGATCATTTTCTAGGTTGTTCGATGGGGACAACCTTTTTAACCAATCGTGTGCATTGGGTTCAACCCCAAATCAGCAGTCCTCCAACCTCCGACTAGCCGCAGCTGAGCAGCTCTTCATCCTCAACGGTCGGAACAGTCCGCACATGTGTGGCACCCCAGTCCACCTTTTGCCGCCGCCATGACGCGTCTCCACTCGATCGTATCTCTGGTCCAAAGCCACAGCAAGGACGCGCTGACCGCGCGCCACAATCCGCGACGACCCGCGCGCGGCACGGCGACCGCGACCGCAGCGGACAGAGAGGATGAGGACGCTGGCGACGGCCAAGGCCAGGACGAAATTGCGTTCACGAGCGCCTACGGACGCGTCACGTACCAGGTCGTCATCGACCGAGTGGGCCATGGCGTCGCGCCAGACCAGCCCGTTTTGGTACCCGCGCCGGCTCTCGCCCCCGTCGCGCGGGCCGTGGCGTTTGCCGTCGCCGCGGAGAACGGCCAGCAGGCGGATGATCAGGGCGCGCAGCAGTCGGACTGGCAGTGGAAGAGACGCGACTCGGTCGAGTTGGGACTCGTCGGCGCCGCGGTCTTTATTGTCGCGCTCGTGGTCGTAGCGATCGCTCGTCGCCAGCAGCGAGCGTACGACAGGCAGCAGCAGCAGCAGCTACAGCTAGCGGTGACAGAGGAAGCGGCCAGTGAGGGCGACCTCGAGACGGGTGCGCACGTTGACAGCGACATGCAACCAGCGAACTCATCCAGTGGAGACGCTGCTGCCATTCGCGGCGACGGGGTCGCGACGCCAGCGAGCGTGGACGAAGGCTGCGTGTGAGTCGCCAGGTTCGTCGTTCTTGTGGTGGTGTCTCCATGCGTCCAAAATAGAAAAAAGGGTCAGGCAATAATCAAAGCTTTATGGCGTCACTCTCTCCCTCTGTTTTCTCTACGTCTATTGCCTGGGCGTACGGCCACGCAACCGCCGCGGGGTGATGACGGGACCGCACAGCAGACTGATCCATGAATTGGTCGAGCAGAGTCGAGAGCGCGTGGCCCATATCCGCGCCGGCCAAAGTCTCGCGGAAGTGTATTGCGCGCAGCACAACAGCCTTCCTCCGGCAGCAGCAGCCTTGGCGCGCTACAGCAACGAAACCCGTAGGGTTCAGCATCAGGCCAGCGACGCCAGTGGTCTGCACACGACGCAGCGGAAGCGAGCGGCTGTGGCTCTCGCGCCGGTCCAACAGCGCCTCTATGACGCGCAAGTGCCGGCGCCAACGTCGTACGAGCAGTATGCATTCTACACCGGCAGCAAGCCCACGCAGAGCGAAAATGTCAGCATGATGGACCGTCGCAAGGCCATCACTTCGAGCTCCAAGCAGCTCTCCAAACTGGCCACCATCGTCGCGCGCCGCGAGGTCGCCGCCGAGCCGCCCGAGCCTGCGGCGTCCATATTGCTGCGGGCGGTGGCAGTCATCAAGTCCAAAAACGCTTTCCTCAAGCTTAAGCACCGCGACCGCGGGCACGCGCCCGAGGACGCCAAGAACACTCACATGGCATTCCTCGAGTTCAAGGCATCGGCTACCATCCCCAAATCCTCGGGCGACATGGCCAAGATCAACACCTCCACGCGCGAGCCCATCCGCTACGGTGACGCCGTGTGCCTGCTCTCCATGGCGTCCAACCTGCCGCTGGCCATAGGGCGCAACGGCCGCGCAGTGGCGGTGGTCGATACTGTCACGGGTCCGCATATGGTCTTCACGATCGTAGACTTCTGCAACCCATCGCGGCGCGACGACGTGCTCGTCGGGGACGACTTTTGGATCCGCGTCGACGCCCACCAGCTCGACGTTAGCGATGAGGACAAACTCCTGTCGCTACTCGTGGACACGCAATTCTACTTGGGCGGTCCAGGCACCGTCAATGAGAACGGAGGTGGCGACACGCACTTGCCAACACTTCGCGCCAAGGGAGCCGCGCTCAAGTACGCGGACGGCGCTGAGTCCGGCGACCGCGAGCAACAGTTCAAGCTCGTGGCGATGAAAGCGACCGTACCGTCGGCCGAGTACTATGGCGACGATCTTGCGACGCGTGAGTACGCAATGGAGACAAATCCAAGCATACTGCGGCTGGCCAAGTGGCGGTTCACGCCCGTTGTTCGGCCCAAGCCCAAGCAGAAGTCGAAGTCGCACCAAGATTGTGAAGACCATGACTCTGAAGCCAACGGTGGCGGCGGCCGGGGCCTACTACTCAACTGCGAGTCGGTCTACTTGATGCAGGGCGAGTTCGCGCTTGAGTTTGATTCGGTGGGCCGCCACGCAGTGCTGCGTGGGTCGCTCGGGCGAGTCAGCCACCATCAAGCCAAGTCTGAGGCGACAAGGCAGCGACGCGAGTCCCGCGCGTGGCAAGTGCGGCTGTTGCGTCGCGGCTCAGAGACGCCCGGCTCCCCTAAAAAGCCCTCGAAAGCTGCTGTCTTGCCGGGACCTGCTCACCAAAAGAAGCGTGTGGCGACCGAGCAGGAGTCGCTCGAGTGGCTTCAGTTCCACACCGACAGAGTGGCGCGCGACACGAAGCGACTCCAAGCCAAACTGCTGCTAGCCAACGACGCCCATCGTGCATACGACCGTGTGGCGGCGCAGAGCAACGCCAAGCTGCTTCAGATCGAGAAGAGCAAGGCGCTGCACCACCACGAATGTTTCCAGAGCCGCTTCCAGGCGGCGCTCGACGACAAGTCCATGAGCAAGCGAGCGGTGGTGCTCCCGCGCGTGTGGTGACAAAAGAGTTGTTCTATGAACATGGATATGGATGGCGACTACAACATCGGTAGAACGGAGTTGAGACTCTACGCGTGCGACTCTTGCTGCTGCTGCTTCTGCTGCTTCTTGCGCTTGAGCTTCTCTTTCTTCCGACGCTTCCGCGTGTCCTTCTGTGCGTCTGACACCTGCTTGCGCTTACCGCCCACCGCAGCCGCTGCATCTTCGCCATCGGCGTCTTCGTCCTCGCTCTCTGGCTTCTCTTTCGTCGACTCCACCGCCGCGGGCAGTTTCTTACACATGGAAGCCTTCACCGTGGCGATCGCCCGCGCTGGCGCTGCGTCCCGTTCAAAGTACGCAACGAAGAAGCCGTTGGTGTTGTCTTCGTGACCGTCCGCGCGCACCAATGTATCGGCTTGGTCCTTGGTGAGGCCCGCGACTTCGAGCCCTCGACGAGGCCACGTGGGCAAGCACTTGCGCAGCCCAAATGGCTTCGGGTCGCCGACGTTCTGCTCCGAGCCCAGCGCCGTGGCCACGACCTCTTCATTCTCCTTCTGGAAGATCGAGCACGTCGAGTACGACACGCGCTGCACCTGCGGGAACGAGAACGCCTTGAGCAGCGCCTCCAACTGGAAATCGGCGAGCGACTGGAGCCGCGAGGCCACGTCGCCGTCGTCCACGTCGTTCTCTTGCGCGGTTTTGTCGCTCGCAATGTCAAGTAGGTGGTCCAGGCGGTTGGTCATGCCCGAGCCCGAACACGACGGGTCCAATAGGATCGACCGCACGTTGGTATACGTGTCCGCGGCCACGTCCACCTCTAAAAAGCTCTGAAGGCATGGCTCCACGAGCGCGTCGGCTCCCGCCAGCTTCATGCGGCGCTTGAGCAGATCCAGACGCTTGGCCGAGCGATCAAACGCAAACACTTTGCGTGCCGTGGCCGTGGGGTTGTTCTGGTACTGCTGGTGCAGCAGCATGGCCGCGTGGCTCGTCTTGTTGCCTGGCGCCGCGCACGCGTCGATGACGTCGCCCTCGAGACCTACGGGGTCGCCGCGCTCACCGTGCAGCACGAAGGCCGGGAAACAACTGGCTTTGTCTTGCAGCACGAGCTTGCCTTCTTTGACCAGCACGTGTTCGTGGAGCTCCGTGCCCGCTGGCAGCACGAGCAGATCGCTGACGTGCTCGTCTTCTTGAATGCTGTCGGCGAATTCGCGCTTGAAAGCCTCGAGCTCTTCGCTGGAGATGGTGAGCGTGTTCACGCGGACGTAGCGCGGCAGTAGCAGCTCGCTCTTGCGGTTCTCCTTGGGCAGCAGCGCTTCGTTCGAGGCCACCTTCGCCTTGATCTTGAGCCGCACGAGCGCCGTCTTGAACGCGTTCGCGTGGAGCATGAGTTCTTTCTTCATGTGGCCTCCGCCCTGGATCTTCAGGTGGCGGCCGAAGAGCAGATCGTACAGCGAGATGAGCAGCAGCGCGCGCTGGGCGCCGGCCTTGAGCTTCTTCTGGAGCTTGAACTGCGGCACTGCGTCCAGCAGCTGCTGCAGCAGCGGCTTAAAGCGCAGCGTCTCGCACACCAGCGCAAAAGAGCTGCGCTTGTGCTGCACGTTCTCCGCATACGCCAGGCTCTTGAGCCCGCCCTCGCGCCGCTCCAGCTTCTGCAGCAGCTCGGCCGCTTCCTTGTACAGCTCGCTCATATTCGGAATTGTGGACAACCAGCAGATCTCCTGTGAGGTGCGTGTGGCACTCAAGCGAGGTCATTCTGTCACTTTGAAGAGATGAAAAAACAATTGTTTTGTTTTCATCCACGAACAATTTTTTCATTCTTTTATGTTCGCGGGACTCCGCCCACTGCTTCGTATGTCGTTCAGAACACCCCAACGGAGTTCGTGAGTGGTGAGTAGTGAGCCACGGTCTGAGCTACATTGACATCCCACTCTGATCCTGGACGCTTACAACGCGCCGCTGCCTGCTCCGCCCAGACGAGCGAGCCTCTAGCCAGCGTACGCGACTCCCATTGCGAGTTCAGTCGGCAAATGCGCACATTTGATTCAGGTAGTGATCCAAGCGACGCACTGGTGGGCAGTTCAGTGGAACTTCCCCGGCTACACGCGAAGTAAAAGCGGTCGATTTTGTTTCTACGACTGTGGACTGCAACTCTGACGACGTCGCGGAGCGGCATACCAGCGAGTTAGATCGCCTAGCTGTACTGGATCTCGCCTCGGCTCAGTTTCGGTAATCGCCCGTTTGTGTTAAAGGCGCACCGCTTCGCTTTGGGTGATAAATCTTGTACACCAATCACGCGAGACGCAACAACTTATCGAATGTACCTTTTGATCGTCTTCACAACACCTGAAGATGTTACGTGTTCCGGTGGAAGCGGCAGGCTGGCGCTGTACACGTCATGGGAAAGTTAGTTCGAGACGACCAATGGCGTGAGCATTCCGTGCGCTGTGCACCATCAATTGGGACCGCACGGTTTGTTTGCGTCGTCGAGCTCCCAAAAATTTCAGCGTGACTACTGACTGTGCCTGATTGATCACGAACGGATGCGTTGGTGATACGGACGCGATCTTCAACATGTATACCTCGTCGACTGAGATTGGCTACATAGTGCTCCTTGAGGTGGATTCGTAGGCCAGCGAGCGCGGATGACGGTTGCACACTGACACGTCTCGCGGTCGACACCGCACACTGGTTGTTTTGGTTGGTGATGCAGTGCACCACAGCCTCCAGAGAAGGCGTAGTCTAAAGCTCTTATTCTGGAGTCATGTCAGTATGCTCAGTTGACAGTTCGCACCCAGTTTCGCGCTCCATGGCAGTATCGAGAGGGAGAGAGAGAAGATAACGACGACTCGTCCCAGCTGATCTCGTTGCAACAAACCAAAGGGATCTTCAACGTCACTGAACTGAGGTTTTGTGGTCCGACTCGGTCATTCCGCCGAGGTTATGGCACTGTTTGCGTGGAAGTCAGACGACGGAGTGACGATTTGACACCCCATAGGGAGAGCCTCCCGTGAGATATGTAATGTTGGGCTCTGCTCGTGTCGAGAAGAATTCATTTCTCGATTAATCACCTCTAGCTCCAACAGCCCATGACGCGGTTCTTCACATCAGCTCTAGCGGCTGGCAGCGCTCTGCTGCTGGTGCTTGCGGCGCCTGCGGCGGCGGCCACGAACGCGACGACGGACGCCAGCGGCGCTGGCACGGTGACTGCCAACGCCTCGACGACCACGACCAGCGCGACAGCAGTGGACGGCGTGGTGCTCGTGCGCGGCAACAAGATGTTCAACAGCAAGACCGGCGAACGCTTCTTCATCAAAGGCGTACGTGCTGCTGATTGACGGGCTGAATAGAGCGGAATGAGACTGACAAATACGTTGCGCGTAGATGACGTACGAGTACGCCGTGGACGACGAGCATTACACCAAGTACTCGAAGACTGTGATCGAAGAGAACCTCGCAAGCGTCGACATGAACACGCTGCGTCTCTACGACATCAACCCGGACCTGTCCTACGCCAAGTTCATGAACGACATGGCTGCGCGCGGCGTGTACGTGATCGTCGGCGGCACGCCCGACAACAGTGATTACTGGGCCCAGTACCGCTACGCCACCCTCAAGAAAGGAACCGGTCCAGACGAAGGCGAGACCTGCTACTCGCCCGTTCTGCTGGAGTACGGCAAGAAGATCGCCAAGAATTTTGCCCAATTTGACAACACACTCGCCATCCTCATCGGCAACGAGGTGATGCAGAAGGACCTGACCGCCAGCGCCTGCGTCAAGCAGTACACGGCCGACTTGAAGACATGGATGCGCGTCAACGCCAAGAAGATGCGCACCATCCCGATCGCATACGCGGCGGCCGACAGCGCCTACGGGGGGAAGATCGCCAGCGCCGAGGAGTACCACACGATCAAGATCCAGGGTTTGCTCTGCGGAGACAAGATGCAGGACGGCGTGATGACGCGCAGCATCGACATTTATCTTATCAACGAGTATCGCTGGTGCCCCGGTCGGGAGTTTGTGGTCTGGGCTCAGTTTCTCAACATGGCGCAGGGCCTCCCGATCGTGATCGGCTTTGGCGAATACGGCTGCAAGCTCAATTCACCGCGCGACTGGACGATGGTACCGTACCTCTACGATGAACCGACCAAGACCTCCGAGTTCTCAGCAACGTTTTCGGGCGGCTTAGCGTACTCGTTTGGCGAGGCCAAGCTCCCGTCTGGTTCGCTCTTCCCCATGTTCAGTGGAGGCTCCATGAACCCACTTGGCGAGCCCAGCAACGTGCTGTCGGTCGACTTTACCAACCTGAAAGAGCAGTTTGGGGCTCACAAGCCGTACGCGGACCCGGCCGCCTGGAAGGACGACGCGAAGTGCTTGTGGGTGCCAGACGTGGTGACCAAAGTGAGTGCCACCAACATGCGCGCGTCTACCAGCGGATGGATCGTCGCCGATTGCGCCGCCGACGTGCTCAAGGTCATCCCCACCGACACGTGGGTGACTAAGTCGCGCCAAGGGCTGGACTGTGAGAGCGGCTCAGACTGCGATGTGCCGCTCGAAGCGGCAGTGGGCACGACTCAAGAGGACATCTGCGGCAAGGCGGCGACCAATACGACGGCCGATCCCACGACGGGCGGCTCCTGCTCGGCGTCCTCGGACTGCCTCAATGGCGGCGAGTGCGCTGAGGTCAACTCGGTCAAGCAGTGCAAGTGCCCAGCGTGCTACACGGGCACCAACTGCGGCTTCAAGGACGACGCGACGTGTCCGTCCAGCGTGAGCGAGCAGACGCCTGCGCCGTCTTCGAGAAGCATGGCAGCGCTGGCGACCAGTGTCGGCGTCGCGGTTAGCGCTGTGGCAGTTGCAACGTTCGCGTTGTAAACTGATCCGGTGCTTAGTCGCACCAGCCAGCGAGTATGGATTGGGTAACCAAAGCATTGATAGACCGTTCATCGTTTTGAGTCTACTGCATAGTAGCTATGCAATGATGTGGCACTGTCCGCTTTGACTGAGCGTCGCCACACTGTCGGGAAGTACGCGGCCGTTAACACCAACGCTGAAGCGGTTGCCCTGAATCTCTCTGAAGTAAAAATGTGTCAGTTCGTTCTTGCAGTATACGTTAGATCAGAAATACACGCACAGATATTCCAAGAAGATGAGACTGCCTATGGACGCCGGAAGCGTGCCGGTGAGCCAGTTGCGGTCGACACGCAGCACGCGCAGCTGCGTCAACAGTGACACCGTCGAAGGCACTGGCCCCGTAAGAAAGTTGGAGCTAAAATCTCTACCATCCACAGCGACACGTCAGCAAATAGGATCAACCAATCAGGAGCACAAGCAGCTACAGGCGTACAGCTCTTGGAGGAACTGTAGGGACACGCGCGGGAACTCGACCGGCAAGTACCCAACGAGGTTGTTGTTGGCCAGCCGGATAGTGACGATGTGGAACGCGTCGTCGCATGTGATACCATACCACTACGAGCACAACTTCGGCTTCAGCAGTGCCAGAAATATTTCAGCCATACACAAGAGCCATTTCTCTGCCTTACGTTATAAAGACACGGGTCGCTCATCTCGTTGTGGATATCCCAGCCGTTCGTCCAGCCGGGACCTTGCGTCGCCCAGTACATGAGCTTCAGCGCGCCGCGCTCGCTACGGCTCACGGCGTTGGACGCGCCGCGAGTGAAAGCGTTGGACAGCGTAATTAGTATGGCTACCAGCGTGATTCTCAGCGCAAGTAAGCGCCGCCAGGTTGGTGCTTGATTGCAGGCCATTTTCAATGTCAACTCCCTCCCGCAGCTTCAACATGTCATGAGTGTAACCACCTCTTCTTGTAACCTACCTTCGAATATCAATATCCGGTTTTAGTGGTAGCCTCAGGACCTCTATGAATGCATTCTGCGCGCCAACTCCGTCAGAACTCTAACGCCAAGATGCTGGTGGAGAAGCCGGAGGGTGTGCGGCACGAGAATGCTGCGAGCAACGGTCCGTTGAGAGGAGGAGACGAAGAAGGCGGACGACCGCGAAGCGTTAAGAGACAGGAGGTCCCATCTAACGCCCTTTGTGTGCGGCAGCGTCGGCGATCTACGGCGTGGACGCGCATCCGAACAAGCGATTGTTTGCGACCGCCGGCGGAGGTGCGATTCGGTGAATGTTCATTCGTTTTTATCCAGCGGAGAAGACTCTGACTCGACGTGTTCTATGTAGATGGATCGGTGAAGATTTGGTCGCTGGAGCCGTCAGTGGACGGTGGACTCGCGAGCTTTGAGCTGCTGGCGACCCTGGCGTTCCACGAGCAGGCCGTCAACTGCGTGCGGTGGGCGGGCCACGGCCGGTACCTGGCGTCGGGCTCAGATGACCAGCTCGTGCTGCTGTACGAGCTGCAGGGGGGCGCGCCGCCGCCCGTGGCTTTCGGTTCGAACGCCAAACCCAACAAGCAGAACTGGGTGCGCTGCTCGACGCTCAAGCGCCACACCATGGGTGAGACCATCCCCCCTGTCCACCGCTCTAACCCTGCAAACGGTCCTGATGGTTCGATTGGCTATATGTTGCAGACGTCCAGGACGTGGCCTGGTCGCCGGACGACCGGCTGCTCGCGACGTGCTCGATTGACAACACGATCTGCATCTGGGACGTCGACCCCACGGGCATCGCCCCCGTCATCAACCAGCCGCTGCAGACGCTATCGGGCCACAACGGCTGGGTCAAAGGGGTGGCGTGGGACCCCGTTGGCAAAGTACGTAACCTGTGTCCATCTCATATTAATAGCAGCGTGTAATTGCGAATGTGGTGGTGGTCGATTTCTAGTATCTAACCAGCGCGGGCGAGGACAAAACGGTACGAGTCTGGCGCGTCGACACGTGGCAGCAGGCTCACGTGATCGCTGAGCCCTTCGAGACCTGCGCCTCGACGTCCCATTTTCGCCGATTGTCGTGGTCTCCAGACGGATCAGTTCTCTGCGGCACCCACGGATTCAAATCGAAGAAGCACATTGCGGCGCTGCTGGACCGCGCGACCTGGTCGAACGACGTCGACTTTGTTGGCCACCAAGGCGTCGTCACGTGCGCTCGCTTTAACCCGAAGCTTTTCGGTAATTTGCATTGCCACCCATTGTGATTTCATACGCGGAGGCTGACGTTTGCGGGTGGTTCGTAGTGAAAGACCCTTCATCCGAGAAGGAGTATGCGTGTTGCGCTGTGGGCGGAGATGACGCTACCGTCAGTATCTGGTTGGCTCACATGGCGCGGCCTCTCACTGTCATTAAGGAGTGTTTTGAAGCTTCGGTGACGGATCTTTCCTGGTTGATTGACGACGGCCGCTCCATGCTGCTCGTGAGCTCTTTGGATGGGTCTATCTGCTGCTTTCAGTTAGACACGGGAGAAATTGGGCTGCCAGTCTCAGAACTGCGCCAAAGCAAGCTACTTCAGACCAAGGTGCGCGCTCTGCTGGATGGATGAGTGTCCACCACACCACACTCAGTGTCACTGTGTTTGATGGCACAATACAGTACGGGTCCCGAGCAGGCATAACGCTGGCGTCCACATTCATCGAGAATCCGCTGCAACTGCAACTCGAAGCGAGGTCGGCTCGTAAACCGAATGTTTCCGCAAACACGCTCGTTCCCAAGAAAAAGAATGGCAATGTCGTTGCTTCCGCCTCGGTGTCAACAGGGAAAGTGAACATCCTCCAGGCCGTGTCCAAGAAGGGAGACAAGAAGCGGATTTCACCCATCCTGCTTCAAGAGGGACCGCACGCTCAGACAGCCCTGCTTCAGCAGCAGCATGAAGAAGGACTGCACGCTCAAAGCCCCACCCCGCCTGTTGCACCAAATCCCGCCTCCGTTGCGAACAAGATCCAAAACATTCTTGGCCCGACCGTTCCAGAGAACCTGGGCAACACCAGTTTGCTGGATGATCGAATGACAGGAAAACCAAGTCACCGTGCGGCGGAGCCAAATGGTTCAGCGATCAACCCGCCACCAGCTCAAACTGTCTCTTCAGCTGAAGTGGTGCATTGTAAGGCTGATGCCAAACGCCATCGCGAGATTTCGCTCAAGCGGAAGCGAGAAGGCGAGCGTAGTGGCGCGGGGGGAGGTGCTGCAACGGCTGCCGGTGCTGCTGTGATGGCTAAGGCAAAAGAAATCACTCCTCGACCACCGAAGGTGCTCACGCAAAGGTTTGCTCGCTCCAAGCTTTGTATGTTTTGTCAGTATAATCTGACGCTTTTTTGTTCTTGGCAGTACCAATGGCTCGAGTGGGTCCACTGCAGAGGCCATGCTGCCAGCGTATCCATTGCGAGTCTCATTCTCGGTCGAACTAGATGTCTCAGTTGCCGATGCTGGGGTCTCTACTGTCCGCGCAGTTGTGGAAGTCACCGTGCACCACTCAAAGGGAAATGCTGTCGCCGAGTCATCTGGTACGTTCACTGTCATCACAAATTATCACGTTTGGACAGTGTCACTTCGCACTTGCTTACGCTTGGTATGGATAGAGCTCGGGCCTCTTTTCTCGACGGTCCGATGTACTCAAAACAATGATGTCAAGTGGGTGGATCGATTTCCGGGCCAAGTCGTTTGCATCACTGGAAACGCGACATTGTGTGCTGTCGCAACTTCGAGCGGAGATCTGTTTGTCCTAAGTGCTAGTGGCCGCCGTCTCTTCCCGTGTATACGTATGTATGGCTTGGCTTCAGAAGGAACTTAATCTGGCTACTCATCGCTCGATGTGTCCAGCGCTCGGTGGCCCCATCGCTGTGGCGGAGAGCAGTCCTCGGCAATCTCCGTATCTGATGGTGATTTTAGCGAGCGGCGTCGTAAAAGTCTGGGATGTTTTGTCTCGGAATCTGCATCTGAGCGACAGCGTCGAAGCTCTAGTCGTGGTACGTTGGTTGGTCATTGTGCGCTGATCCATTTACAGTAGCGGACTCATGTGCTTTCTCGCTGCTTCTGGTTCTGTAGTCGGGTTACGCAACGAGTCAGCGAGCGACCTTGCTTCGAAGCACCGTCTCTCTCAAAGGACACCCTATGCTCACTTTCGCGATTTCCAATCCTGAGACGAAGGGATCGGCCAGCCTCCACTCCTACACTTTTGACTCTGCGATGAAGTCATGGTACGCTTCACTATTAACAAGACCACCTTGTACTCAAAAACTTACTTTCATGGGCAGGATGCGAGTTGCAGACGATAGTTTCGTGTACTCGGATTTCAACACGACATTGCCAACCGAAGCCGTCGTCGCGAGAGATATCCCAGTAAGTGCTTGCTCCAGTATCAACTTTGTGGCCACATTCTCGTCTTTGACAGTGTTCTGTCTTAGATGGGACCACTTCGCCGTCTCCAGAACGCGTCGGGATTCAGCCGAACCCAGCGCGGCATTGCGTCTGCGATGTTGAAAGATTTGCCAGATCCTATCACGCAGCGCAGCGTAACCCGTGCGCATCTAGAGCACCAACTGGCAGCAGCCCTCGTCATTGAGAGCGTGGAAGAATATCAATACTGGTGCGACATTGATGGACATGGATGCGTATTCACGTTACCTGATCATCTCATAGGTTGTATTTTGAATGGCTCAACGCTAGGCTCAAGGTGTATGTGCGCTTCCTCGCGACTGATGAGGACGTCTCGCGTCTTGAAGAAGTCTGTGCGGATTTGCTTGGCCCGTTTCACTCGTTGTCAGCGGGTGGGAAGACCTCAAGCGAATGGGAAGGAACGATTCTGGTACGTGCCGATAGCGCGTCTGATTGTAGATAATATGTACCAACGAAGACGGTGAGCACAGGGTTTGTCGAAGCGCGAGTTGTTACGACTCCATGTGCTGCCAACGATTGCGCTGAACCGCATGCTGCAGCGAGTTGTCGCGAAGTATCAGCTGATGCTTAGTGAGATCGAAACGCGAGAGAGGCCAGTAGAGACAGAAGCGAAGGAGTAGCGTCGCTGCTAGCACCGTCGCTTTGCTGTGACGCTTGGACGTGCGAATTTCGAAACAAATGCACAAGAACCCACAGTTTACTGGTGGGAAAATTTTCTCCACAGGTATCTCTCATTGCACCACTGACGAGGGTGCTGTGCAGAACAACGTGTTTATTGTCGAGTCAAAGATTTGTGCCGTCTTGTGGATTTCGAATACGCACCACCCCGCTGAAAATCGCCTCCGATAAGGCTCTGAGCCCGATTCATGGCAGGGAACAACAAACCGAAGGATTCCACTCGGATGAATTCAGCCAGCAATCAAGTGGTATGAGACATCAAGAGCGAATGGAATCATTCACGTTGTCTCGTCGACTACTGCGAAGTTATGACGAGCAACGCACTCGGGTTAAAAAATGGTGACTTTCCGTCGGATGCGTCATTCACGATCGGCGATGCGAAACTTCGTGCGCAGAGCCGAGGCAAAAGTGTTTGTTTCTGGCTCGCGGAGGCTAGCGAGCGCTGGGTCATGCTCCAAGAATGCGAGTTCTGGGGCGGCAGCCAGGAGGAGTTGCCACATACTTGGCATGGGCTTGGTCTCCAGATCCGCGCAAGACAGGTCACGTGTGCTGCTGGACACTCTGGGTTCGCCTTTAATGTCAGGGGACGGTTGCTCCTCCTGTGGTGTCGAGGTCTTCTCGGCGCGGGGTCACGCCGGCCATAAATGTCGCCTCCGGAGTAGTCATCTCCGCGCGTACGGCATCGACACGGTCACGAAGCTCTTGCAACTCTCGCAGCGCGTCGTCGCGGTCGGCGACGGCCTGCTGGACGAGGCTGCGGATGTCGGCGACCAGTGTCTTTTCTCGCGGAAGCAAGCGCTCGAGCGTCGGCTTCTGGACGAATGCGAGCAGCTTGGCGCAGATGGCCTTGTCCATGCTCATTGCGCCCTTGCGCGCGGCAAGCGCTGGCGCTGCGGCTACAGCAGTTGGCTTGGTCAGAGCGAGTGTGCTGGGAACGACGCGCGCTGTCGGTGCTCGCGGCGGCCGCATGGAAGAGGCGTGAGCCCTACTCGGCACGCGCGTCTCCTGCTGTATCTTCAGCGCCACAGGCGAGTTGAGATTGGCGTTGACGGCATCACCGTGGCGATGAGGCGACGCAAGCAGGGTCGGCTTCATTGGATGGTGGGTGGGGAGTGGCGGGTGGCGGGTGGTCGTAGGGGAATTCGCAAAATGGCTAGTGTGAGTCCTTTCTTGAGTTGAGTTGCAGCTCGCTTACTTTAGTAGGTTGATTTTAGCGGATGATGATTGGATAACAAATGGAATGTGATTCATTCGAATGAGTATCGTTTTCGGGAGTCAAACGCTATTTCCGCCACCCTTGACAAGCCCTGCAGCCGCGAGCGCTCGTCGCGGCTCGACTACGTAGTACGTTGCTGCGACTGTCAGTCTGCTGTTAGCGTTGCTCGGCTGCTGAGACCAAGATCCGGCTGACATGGCGGAGAGCAATCGCGCGGCCACGGCGCCAGTGGCGGCGGCGTCTGTTCTCATGGAGCCGAAGCGCAAGGTCTCGCTGGCCTCCGAGCTCGAGACCATGACGCAGAGCGGTGCGTTCCTGCGGGCCGTTCAAGAAGACCGACCCGAGGTCGCAGTGTGCCGAGCCATCCTCCAGAAGAAACCAGGCAAGCGCTCGCTCGACGACATCCACGTGGTACGAGAGCGTGGTGGGGCGTCGACTGGTCTGGTCGCCTGTCCCTGAATTTGTGAACTCTCTCACCGAAATGCGTTGGTTGCACCAGCTCAAGTCACTACTAGGTACCTCCAAGTTACTCGAATTCTTCTCGAATCTGGACGCCTGTATGTTGGTGCTGCTTCTGATCTTTGTTGGTTAGCCGTTGGAGCCTTCACTGACAAGCGTTCTTGTCTCTGTGTAGACAAGGTAGGCTTGGTGAGCGCCCCAGCTGGAGAGCTCCAATTGATGGACCCTTTTCCGCGATGCTGTAGATCGACAAGCTGTACCAGTCCATCGACATCGTCGTGTTCGACGAGAAAGGTGGGATCGTGTTTGAAGAGGTGCGTTTCCCGCTGTGTATGTCGCTGCGTTGGCAGCTGATGGAGGATTTCACCCAAATGACCAGGACGATCCGGGAGAAAACTTCTACATGGTCTTCCGAGGTCAAGGTGCGGCTTTCGCCTCGAATTACCTGTTTCGCCTCACTGGTGTTGATTGATTTGCACGGTGCTTGGTAGTGGAGATCCGCAAGCAAGCCAGCGTCGACCCTGTGACTAAAAAACCAACGAGTTCCCACCTCGCGTTTCTCAACTCGGGCGACAGTTTCGGAGAGCGTGCGCTGCTATTCGAATCCGACCGTCGCGCTGGTGTGTACTTCTACATATGGTGGCCTTATAGTCAATTCAGTGTTGATGAAATCTGTCTCTCTGGGTTCTTGTGTCACGTAGCGTCGGTGGTCGTATCGAGCGATAGCGCAGAGCTGATCTTCATCAACCGCCACGTTTTCACTGACTTACTCAAAGACTCGCACGAAGCTGACGCCACCGGCACGTCGCTGGAAGTGACCAAACGCTTCCGCTCGAACAAGGACATCGTCCGCAACATCTTCATGCGCTCGTCGGCTCAGCGGTCAGAGAAAGACCTCAAGTTCGCGGTGGAGTACCTCAAGAGCGTCAAGTTCTTCACGCGCTTCTCGTTCGAGGTTCGCAAGCAGCTCTGTAAGGCCATGAAACTTATCAGCGCGGTCACCAACACGGTCATCTTTGAGGAAGGCCAGGAAGGACGCCACTTCTACATCATCTTCTCTGGCAGCACCGAGATTTCGGTACGCACGAAGAACCGCTTTAACGAGACCTCGGACAACGTGGTCTCTCGCCTCAGCGAAGGCGAGTACTTTGGCGAGCTCGCGCTCTCCGAGGCCGGCGGGCTGCGGCGCGCGACCGTCACGTGCACCGACTTTTGCGAACTGCTCGTGCTCGGGCGCGACCAGTACGAGCCGCTCATCAAAAAGTACCAGAACGAATACCACGAGCAGTATGCCAAGATGCTGAGTAAGAACCCGTACTTCACCGGCCCCGAGTGGGACAGCTATACGATCCAGGCCATGTGCGCCGTGATGGCCGAAAAGTATTTCCCCTTCAAGGCGGAGATCTGCAAGCAAGGCTCGCGTGCGACCGAGATGTTTGTGGTCACGCGTGGTGAATGCGTCATGGTCCACGAGGGGAAACACCCGATCACGGGTCAACCGCAGCAGTACGAGCTCGGGCGGTTCGGGCCGAACTCGGTCCTCGGATGCGCCGAGTAAGTGTCCTCGTATTTGCCGCTGATATTTCACTCCATCATACTTACTTGTATGTGCAGGGCCTCGGCGGGGCGCTTCAACGACATCTACACGCGTGACTTCTCGATCATCGCCGAGTCGCCCGTGCGGCTGCTGGTGCTCTCGCGGTTCGACATCTTCCACCTCATGTCCTCCAACGCGCGCGAGAGTCTTCAGCTTTCGTCGGCCGGGTACGTTCGCGAAAGCATCGAAAGCCGCGCGGTCAAGAGCGTCACATGGGAGCGATACCGTAAAGAGTTTTTAGCCGAGGTGCTCATGCGGAGAGACAGCGACGCCAGTGGCCACATCGGCGCGGGCAGAGGGCCGACATCGTCCGCAACGCGCATGGGCAAGTCAGTTTCCACGCCGACACTCACGACAGCACCGCAGCGACTGCTCAAGCCGCTCGTGGAGCCAGGAGCGCTCGAGTTGGAGCCTCGCAAGAGGCGGGTGGTGCCACGAAAATCTCCCAATAGGAGCACTGCACTGAAGGAGAAGAACAACTCACTAGAGCCCCAGAAGCCACCGGCTGGCGACGCAGCTCCATCTGCACTAGAGGCGCCGGTGGAGCACCGACGAAACACGGTGCAGAACGGAGACAAAGGATCCATTATGCTGTCCACGTCACTTCAAAAGGTAGGCATGAGGGATACGACAGAGCCATCTGAAGTCACAAGTGAAGAGATCCCCATCTCGATGCTCCGGCAGCCTATGCGCGCTGGACGGCGCTCACTGGTCAAGAGCAAGACGTGCGCACTGCTGGATTCGACGGCGCAATTGGCTCAGCCGCTGCTCAGCTCGTTGCCGCAGCATTTCCAGGAGAAGCCGCTATACGCGTCTACACCTTCGCTGCCACCAACGATCATGCTCGGCCCACAGTCGACGAGCGTGACGAGTCCCACGGCACCTTTGTCTGTGGATCGAAGGCAAAGTTTTCGTCTACGATCCGATGCCGGACTAAATGCCAAGACACCCAATGCGGTGTTGAGTACGTCTGCGATCTGGACCCCTGTGCACGGCGCGTGTCAGCCCTTTGCAGTGCTGGGTTTTATGCGGGAGAGAGCGGCTTCCAAAGCTGCTACTCCTGTCGCTGTCTTGACGCGACCGCCACTGTCTTCCGCGTCCGCGCCCACTTCAGCGTCGACTACAAAACTCTCAGCCATGGCCGATGCGAGCGACGCGTCCACCGTCTCGGCGTTTCGCGTGTTCGGCAAATTCACGGAGCTCAGCGAGGCGCTCGATCTCTTCCGCCACGTGTGCTCGCTGGAGACGGTCCCGCCGTCGCCCGACCGCGACTCGAGCCGCTTCGTGGTCTACAAGGAAGACGAGATGACCATGACCATCGACAACTATTTCAGCGACAAAGCCAACGAGGCAGCGACGCCATACCAGTTCCGTGCGCGGGACCTGCCGCAGCCCACAGGCCAGCGCTTCGCGTGCGTGAGCGTGAGTGTGGAGGCGCGCGCACGGGTCGTTGAAAACGTGGCGATTCACGTATATCAGTGCTTTCCGACGCCGCAGAGCGCCGTCCGGTTCGCCAAGCAAATGGCCGCGTCCGCGCTCGCGACAATGGCCCTGAGCGTCGTGCCCCTCTTCGAGTGGGTGCCGCTGGCCGAGATCGACCGCTTCGACGCCAAGAGCGCCGAGGTGGAGCTGGCGCTTGAGAGCATCTCGCACAGCGCAGCTGACAACCGTCTGAGCACGTGGAAGGCGCGCAAAGAGGCCGTGAAGAAGGCCCGCGTGCACGCACTCCAGCGGATGTGAGCGAGATGAAGCAGGGGCCAACTGACTGGCGAAAGGGTTCAAACCTTATTGCAACATACATTCGCCGAATCCGATTTTATGTTGTATCAGCGCAACGTAGCTTTGCCATGTTGACGCAACGCGTCACTTCCGCTCCTCATCCTCACGCAACACCAAGATGGCTCCGCGCGCGGCGCAGACACCCGTGCGGCTCAACGTCTACGATCTCACGGAGGCCAACGACTACATGGGCTGTACGCGAGCAAGAGAGAATGTGCTGAGATATCCCCGCGGGTGCTCAGTCGTTTTGCACTGTGTAGACATCGGCCTGGGTTTCTTCCACACGGGCGTGGAGATCGCGGGCGACGAATTCTCGTTCGCAAGCGGTGCCGGCGTCTTCTCTTCAACGCCGCGGCAGGCGCCAGGTAATAACAGCGTTGTCGTTGTGTTGCTGCCCACTCGGCCGATTGGCTGGGTGGGTGGGGGGGTCGTTTGGTGGATGGATTCGCTCACGAATGAGTGAATCTGCAGGCGCGCGCTTTCGCGAGTCCATCGAAATAGGCGAGTTCCCCGGCTCGGCCAGCGAGGCGCGCAGCCTCGCGCTGTCGCTGCGGCCCGACTTTGACGGCGCCAGCTACAACCTGCTCACCAAGTATAGCGCTTTGTGGCCCACACATTTGTTCCTCTACCGACGTCCTGAGGAGAGTCATGCACTACTTAGGAACTGCAACGCGTACTCGGACGCGCTCTGCCAGCTGCTGCTCAACAAGCCCATCCCGGCGCACATCAACCGCGCCGCGTACCTGGGTTCGTTCTTCAGCTGTCTGCTGCCGGAAGATCTCTCCGGCCAGGCGCCCGTGGGCGACGCCCAGCCCTCGGCGACGGGCGCAACGACAGCGCGGCGCGCCAACTACGCTGCCTTTGCCGGTACAATCCAACACGACCCATCATTTCCTGAACCGTCCAACTTTTTAACTTATCTTTCAACAGGAGCCGGCATGTCGCTCAGTGACACGAAGGTGTCGACGTCTGCCTCGTCGTCCACGTCATCGTCGTCGTCCACGACGCTATCCGACCGGCGCGAAAAGGTCCGCTTGGCGGCGCTGCAGCGGCTCCAGAAGCCCGACGACACCTCGACGTAGAGCTGTGGATCGTTGTGGACTACGGGTTGGTAAATATGAATGAGTGTGGACCTTGAAACGGGTCCGTTTCGACTTATTTCGGGGCAACAGTGATCTCTTTTTTGTCAACACCAGGTCTGCGAAGCAAAACCAAACGCGTCAAGTGAGCAAACATGGGGAAGGCGGCGTCGCCCGTGAAGCGCGTTCCACTCGGCGTAGGCGCAAATGGTGGCGGAGGAAGCGGCGGCGGTGGGGCCAACGGCAGTGGAGCAGTGGCGCCGTCCAATATCAGTAACCACGTCGGCGCCGCAAAAGAGCTGCAGCTGACGGAGCGCGCTGAGCGGATTGATAGCTCGATCGTGTCGCGCGAGAACGCGACCCACTTGGCGTTTGCGACGAGCCGCACGCGCGACTTCGTGTACGCCGCCTCCAGCCAGTACATTCGCCTCCTCAACGATTACTGCAACAGCTCCGACGGCGCAGACACTACTGCCATGTCGTCGCCTCTCCTCGTCGTCGTCGGCCAACCCGGAACAGGCAAGTCGTCACTTCTTGCCCACTGGGCCGCGCTGCGTCGCTCGTCCGAAGATGGCGCTCACGAGTTCATCTACGAACACTACGCGGGCTGCTCGTTCGACAGCGTCAAGCTCTCGCTGTTTCTCTTTCGTCTCATGAACCAGCTCAAGATCTCGTACGCGCTACGCGACTTTGAGTTACCACGCGAGCACGAGGAAGAGAAGCTCAAATTCTCATTTGCTCGGTGTCTAGAAGCCGCGGTCGCGCGCACTAACCAACGTGGCGCCAGCACAGGGTCCTCTTCCAAGAGGCGAAAGTACGTACTGTTTATGATGGAAGGCAGGAGAATGGTGTAGCTTACGGCGGCAATCCCCTTGTTTCTACGTAGTATCGTGCTCATCCTCGATGGCATTGACTGCATCCGCACCGAAGACGGAGGCGACTCGCTCTCGTGGCTACCCAACACGTTCCCGCCTGGGGTGCGCATCATCGTGTCCGCCAACCACTGCGACACCGCCAACCAGCGGATCCGCAAGGGCAGCTTGCAGTGCGCACGAGCGGTTGCGCGCAAACCAGTGGCTTACGACGGTGACGGAGACCTCGTCTATGACACATCGCTCCCGCTGTGCGGCCACGACTCCCACACAATCCGTGAATTGAGACGTCGGTGTGTGACATTCATCGTCGTAGAGCCCCTTGACGAACCGTCCTGTCGCGCGATCGTGCAGAAATACGGTTGTGGTGACACACCATTCTCGCTGTCGCACGAAGAGGAAGATGCACTCGTTGATGCGCCGGGCAGCGCAAATCCGCTGTATCTTCGACTAATTCTGCAGGGACAAGAGCTGTTCGACAGCGCGTCTGAGCGACTCGCGTGGCTGGAGAAAGCGACTCAGGTCAGGGAAATCCATGGCATCTATGAGCTTCTCATCCGGCGCTGGAACGAGATTTTGCTGGAAGATCTGCTTGAGCAACTCAGCAAACTCGTTCCGCCGGCAGAACCCGAGTACGGGAAGCTCGAAGAAGTAAACGGATGCACCGCAGGCAGTCCACACAAGCTCATGCGCCGAGCCACGAAGCGAGATGTGGGTGTAGGTGCAGAAAGCAGTGGACCGTCGTCACATAATCAGCAGATTGTATCTCCACCTTCCATGCGATCGGTCAACTCTGCCCACAATGTGAAGGCTCCGGACGCTGTCGAGTTGGAAAACCTGTACGTGGCGATGGAGCAGCGCGTGCTGTTGGTGCGCCACACACTCTCGTTGCTTGCGGTGTCGCGCTATGGCTTGGCGAAGGCAGATCTCCTGCGGCTGCTTTCGAACGCTGTCCCCAGAGCGATCTGCGAGCGCCTTCTGGGTCTGTTGACGCCGCATTTGATGCAAATCCGGCGCCGCGACTGCGTAGGCAGAAGCAACGACTATACTGGTCACACGAGCCAGACCGATGAGGTCGTGCTTCTGGATATCAGCCACAACCAACTGCGGCTGCTGGTCCGCTACGGCTTCTTGCGAGACGACCACATGCGCACGTGCTACTACAAAGAACTCGCCACCTACTTTGGTGGGCTCGACGCCTCGCAGCGGCGCATCGACGAGCTGCCCGTGCAGCTTGAGCGCTGCGCTATGTGGTCTGCGCTCCAGGGTACGCTCGTGGACATGAAAATGTTCCAGCTCTGGTGGAACGAGCGCAACCGCCAGGAGTTCTTTTCCTATTGGATGGTGCTGCGGTCCAACTGCTCGATCCACGACCCCGTGGAAGACTTCATCCGCTCTCTGGATGAGTACGTCATCCACGAGAACCCGAGCGCTGAGCAGCTGCTGCTGCTGTGCCTCACCATCACCGACTTTCTGCGCGCGTGGCAGCGCATCGATGACTCGCGCAGCGGGCTCCTCTCGCTCGCGCGGCCGCCGCCGCCGCAGCTCAATGAGTTCATCACTAGCCTGGGTAGTTTCTTCTCGACATCGCACTTCTCCGAGTACGAGGCCAAGCGCGTCCAGAGTGAGATCGACGCGCTGTGCATCCATCGTGATGACGCGTATTTCGTGCGGCGGTGGCTCTGGACGCAGTTTCCGCTTATCGCCACCGCGTTCGAGAGCCGCTTTCTGCGGAGTTTGCTCACAGGAAGATCGTCCGGCAACGTCGTCTCGCTCGAGTCGGCAGGGAAACACGGTGAAACAAGCAGTGGCAGCCACCACACGGACGTTGTCGCGAAAGGCGGCGACGCCAACATGCCATCGTCATCGCCAACGTCACAGACGTCGGGATGTGGGAGCTCGTCGGTTAATAAGCCTGTCGTACTGCCCAAGAGTGTGCTGGGCGACAAAGCCAAATACCACAGCCCGATCCAGCCAGCCAAGCGCAAGCCATCGCTGCTCTTCTCTCCGTTGACAGACAAAGAAGGCGCAGGGTTTGACGCACTCTTTGCGTCCACCGACGACGGGGCATTCGAGTTTTTGTCAGCTGAAAACACTGCGCTCACTGTCGGCTCCGTTTCCGAGTTTGAGTCGCAGCTCATGGACTTGCGGGTCAAGTACGACAAGCTCAAGTTCACAGCCAAAGAAAAGCAGGACGCGCTCAAGACGCTCGACTCGCGGCTGCTGGACATCAGGGCGCAGGCGCGCGCGACGGGCCAGAGCGCGGGCCAGGTGGGCGAGCTGCTCGAAAGCATCCGCCAGATTGCTGACGAGACCATGCTCGGGCGCCAGCGTGGTGACTACTACAAGGCCATTCTTCGCCACTGCGAGATCCATCCGGCGCGGGACCCGAACGCAATCGAAGTGACCGAGGCGGCGGTCAACAAGATGAGGCAGGACATCGTTGAGCTCCAGCAGAAGACGCAGGTGGTGTCGTACGAAGCGCGGCTTGCAGGCATCGAGCGCAAGAAGCTTCACCAGGTGATTAATGACAAGACACAGATTCACAACACGGCGCTTGAGCGGCTGCGCTGGCGATTCGAGCTGCTCCAGCGGATGATGCTGCAGCGGCGCAAAGTCGCAGCGGGCGGGCGAGCGGGCGGTCTGTTGGTCGCAACCAAACAGCACCCCAACGACCAGGCCCCTGACGATGCCGATAACGATGGTGGAGACGACACCGACGACGACGACGATAACAACAACACCAGCGGCGAGCAAGTATCTCGAAAGAAGTCAATTCTTGTGGACGAGCGGATGACTCAGTTTAATCGCACTAAGGACAAGCTGCTCCACAAGAAGGAGACGACGCTTGAGCGGCTGCGCAAGGTCGAGTCGCTCAAAGTGTACTTGGGGAGCCCGTTCAAGGACGACGGCGTACTCGGAGCACTTCGCCAGGTGGGCATCAACAAGCCAGAAGAGGCGCAGCTGTACTGGCAAGACCAGCAGCAACACGCAGCCCAGCTGGAGGCCGAGGAGAAGAATCTCGAGCAGCGCGTCGGCGACTATCGCGACAAGCTTGCGAGTCTTCAGGCGCAGCTGCTCAACCTCAAAGTCGGCGGGATCAGCGGAGGCAGTACGTCCGCTAGTGGCGCGAACGGAGAGAACACCGGTCCTGTTGGCTCCAGCATCCACGGCACGAGCTCGTCCTCCGTCTCCGCTTCAGCGATTGCTGATGCTCCAACTGCAGCCGACGGCGGCGCTGCCTCGTCGATGCACAATCTCAAACAGCTCGAGCAGCAAGTTGGTGACGCGCTGGCGGTGACGCAGCAGAAGAAGGAGCGTGCGGCGCGTGTCAAATCGCTGTCCGAGGTACTGTGACTAACTGGTGGTGGGATACGTCAATTTACTGATTGGATGGTTGCTTCGTAGCGCTTGCATCTGGGGCTGCATCACGTCGCGCAAATCCTCGGGGTCAACGCCACGCAGAAGATGGAGTCGATCGAGCTCGCGGACGCTGTCGAGCAGGTCGTGAGACTCTACTTGGGTGACGAAGGCCATATCCAGTCGACGTCGTCGACCAACCTGCGGCGCAAGAACAGCGTCCGCGCCATGGGGATGACGACGCAGAGCGGGCTCCACGCCATTGCGTCGCCCGACTTGCGCTCCACCAACGAGAAGCGGCGCTTCAACGTGCGCGTGTCCAAGTCGCCGCAACGGCAGATGAATCCGTATGTGGACGACGCGGTCGGCGTGAAAAACGACGGGGGGGACTACGATAGCGACGGCCACGACGACGACGACGACGACGACGACGACGTCGGCGACCTGGAAGAATGCGGCTCAGTGTGGCCCCACCAGCAGGACGCGAACGCCGTGACGCGACGCGCGGACATCAAGAATCGCTCGCGCCTGGAAGTGGACCACATGCTGCGCACGCTGTCTCGCGGTGCGGCGGAGAAGAAGGTGGTGGCGGGCAAGAGCACCACGAAGGCTGCCTCGAAGGAAACGAGCTAGTTCCAGCAGAGGTGTGTAGTGTAGGACTGGAAGGATCCTGTTTTGTATTATTTCATCGCTGTCGTCCGTCGCGCGTTGCCGACCGGACGCGTTTATTCCTCATCGTCGTCGTCGTCGTCGTCGAACTCATGCACATACTCATACGTCTCCACTGGCGGCGCCTCCGGCACAGCAACCACGAGACCGTCGAGGTCCTTGGTGAGTACGATCTCGGTACCCAGACGCGAGCTGCAGTAAACACACACAGTCAGGCCCACAGAGGTAAGACAGCGCGAGCTGCTTCAAGTCACAACTTCTACGCACTTGGCCGAGCGGTCCGAGGTCGGGACGTAGTCGAGGATGTGGAGCTCCTGAGCGTTGGGCGTGGGGAGCTTGGAGACCCACTCGTTTGAGATGATCACGTGCGACTGCGGCGAAACCGTGCCTTCGCCGAAGAGACTCTCGGTGTAGTAATCGGAGCGCACGGCGCTGTGGGCGCCACCGCCGCCGTTCGAGTCGTCTTTGACAATCGCCACGTGGTTCATCTCGCAGGCCTGGCGCAGCGTCTGGCCCACGCGTCCCTGCACGAAGTGGCGGTTGCCTTCAAAGTCAACCAGCACCACGTTCACGCTGCTCACACACACACACACACACACAATGGAGGAGGAGGCTCGAGTCAGTCCAGCACCAACCCCAGAAGATATCCCATTCTATGCACCAAAACGCAGACCCACATCTTCTCCGAGACAGTCGGCGCCGCCTCCGTCGCGTGGGCAAAACCGCCGATGAAGCGGCGCGTGGTCTCGCGCTCCACGAGGCGCGTCAGGCCGCTCGCGCGCAGTCTCGCCAGCATCTTGGTCGAAGGAGGTCCCGGTGGTGTCACTCTGTGGGGAATCAGGAGCTCCTTCGAGCCACACACAAGTTTATACCGGTATTCTACCAGTTGTGCCTGTAGAAATTCATACCTGTATATTCGATAGGAGGTGATGGACACCACCTTTCTTGCTTGCGGGAAGCCAAAGAGACAGCATCAACGCGAGATCATGGCGGCCATGTACACCAAGATGACGGCCACGGGCTCGTCGCTGATCGTGGCCCCGCGCACGATCTCGAAGGAGCTGGAGACCAAGATCGCGACGGCCATCGCGGGCGTCGTCGCCTCGCACGACCTCACCAAGCTCACGACCAAGATGGTGCGCCAGTACGTGGAGAAGGAGGTCCACGTGAGTCTGACCAACCACAAGGAGGTGCTCAAGCGGCTCATGCAGCAGGAGTTCCGGCGCATCAAGGCCGAGAAGGTACGCACGAGTGGACCGAGTGTGTGTGTGTGTGTGTGTGTGGATCATCGCTGATCCCGCTGTGGATTTTCGAACCAGGCCGCCAAACGTCCGGTGCCGCAGCCCTGGAAAATGAAAGCGCGGCGGCAGTGTATGCTCAAGGGGATCCACAACGTGTACGCGCTACTGCGAGACCAGTCACCGGCCCCAGATCTCGCACTTCACGCCATGCAGACGCTGTTCGAGATCAACGCGGTCGCCGGCGCGGACGTTTCGCAGCTCACGAGCACGTACATGCGTCTTTTGGTCGCCGGTTGGCTGCAGCAGTCGTCGGCCACGACGGCATGGCAAGAAGGAAGCCTTCCAACGCCAGCGCAGGTGAGGAACTCATTTGCGAGCTTCTTCAATTCTATTGACAGAGGAAGACTCACAACACCATGTAGGCGGTGCAACATCTCGCAGAAATCTACATCACGGAATGCATCGGAGCGAGCCATCCTCGCCGAGTCGAACTGCTGGACTTTCTCAGTCGATCGCCTGCAGTGTACTCTGTCTCGGACTTCCTCGGGTGGAATCCCGCAGCTTCGGCGCCTTCAGCAACCGGCTCGATGTCGACGTATCGCCAGATGACAGAGGCCTTGCTCAAGTGCTGGTACGCGCACTCGCTGCAGCTCTCTCTTGGCTGCTCGCTCGTTCAAGTAAGTTTTGTGGATAGGATTTGGTGTTGACATGGATACATGTGCTTATGACAATTTGATTCCCCTCTATCTCTTGTAGATCTTGCAGCACCTTCCGCGCTTTTATCCGTATAAGAGCCCAACGGAGCTATCCCCGCCCGACTATCGAGCCCAAATCCGCATGGTCACGACTGTCGTGATGGTGCTTACAAGCTTTGGGAAGCTGCGATGCGAACCGGACTTGCTCCCACATGAATACTTTGTTCTGCGTCAGCACCTCGTCCCTCAAATCGTCCGTCAGGATGTCGGCGTTGTCAGCGAAATGTTGCGGGTGCGTGCGCGTCGCTTTGTTTGCTCTTGTATGCAGCAATGTGACCTTGAAAATGTCATGGTTGTACAATGCATATCGGTATAGGCTCTTCGCTGCTTCGAAGGTGCGGATAACCTGATTTCGGTGCGAAGAGCCATGGCGGTCATCATGCTGTCACAGCAGCCGGACGGCGCGTGGAAACCCGCTCGCGACACCACGAGCGAGCCCGACTGTGTGACGCATGCGTACCACACAACAATCAGCGCTGTCGCTGCGCTCGTCGAGGGGCGTTCGTTTGGTTTTGCGCCTTCGATCCCTTCGGCTCAGAATTTGCTGGAATTGCACCTCAACGCTGAGCTGCCTGCTGTGGTCATCGAGGATGAGAAGCTCAAGAAGGCGGCTCAACTGGCGGCACCTGTGGCTACCAAGAGCGATTCCTCTCCTGACAAGAGCTCAGCCATATTGAGTGCTCCTGCCACATCTTTTGCCTCGTCCCCGCGAGATAGCGCCGCGGAGGAATCATTGGATGACCAGGTGCGGTTCCACCAAGGCTTGCTGGAGAAAGCAGGTGACAATGTGAAGAACGTGTCGGCCGCGCTCGCCAACCAGGTGCTGGCGACGCTCTCCAGCATGAAACTCAACGTGGACATACTCAAGAACACGGGCGTTGGGCGCACCATCAACAAGCTGCGCAAGCATAGTGACGAGGACGTCGCCAAGAAGGCGACGCAGCTTGTAGCCCAATGGAAGAAAGATCTGTTATAAGTCACGGATACACCAACACCAACATGTTTGTACCCATCGCTTTGGAGAGGGTTGTGTGAATGATTGGCGTGTCAGCTCGATGCGAAATTGGCGGCAATATGGAGCCAACAACGACGACGGCGGAAGCGCGCTTCGCGCCGTGCTACGGCGTCGAGCAGGTGGACGAGTACGTGGCGGCGTTCCGTCGCGATGGTTACGTCATCATTGAGGACGTACTCTCCAGCGACGAGTGTGCGGCGTCCATCGACGAAGTGTGGAGCTACTTGGAGAAGGACGGGCTCGTCCAGCGCGGCGACGAGACCACGTGGGGGAACGAGAACTGGCCCAGCGAAATCTGTCGCAACGGCGGCTTTATGGGCCGCTTCCCGTTCTGGAAGCGCATGAAGAAGATCGACGCCACGTGGGTGAATCGCCAGGCGCAGGCGTGGCGCAACCGGGAGAACGTCAACGTGTACGAGGCGTTCAAGAATGTGATGGCAGCGCGGCGTCTCTGGGTCAGCATCGACCGCTACGGCGTGATGCGTCCAGCCAAGCTGCGCCATCAGCAAGAGCAAGCGCAGGAGAATGCCGAGGCTCTGAGAGAGGAGTGGCAGACCAAGAAAGAGTGGCTCCATTGGGACCTCAGTCCGTTCCACTTGGGCACGTCGGCGGCTGGCTTCGCACCCAACAAGCTGCCACAAGGACAGGCAGCCATCTACGGATCCGTGCGCGTCCAGGGTCTGATCGCTCTGGTGGATTGTCCAGTTGAGAACGGTGGCTTCCACTGCGTTCCAGGGTTTACTGACGACCGTTTCTTCAAGTGGGCGGTCGAAAACCGCGACACCTTCGGCTCACTCCCAGAGATCGCCACCCGGAACTTCGTCGAGGTACCAGATGACGACTCGATTCGCAAAGAGGTCAAGCGCATTCCTCTAAAAGCGGGTTCGCTTCTAATCTGGAACAGCCAATTGCCGCACGGGTAAGAGATGCGGCTACGCGCACACACACACAATCCAAGTTGATACTAATTCGTAACTCTCTGTGCAGCAACTTTCCCAACTCTGGCTTCGACTTCCGCATGGTGCAGTACCTCAAGATGATCTCAGTAGACGATCCGCGTGAGTTTGCGCCAGCGATGATGCTGCGCCGCTTCGAAACAGCTGAGTGGTTCCCGCCCGAGTACACGCCGTCGCGTCTCGGCGAGAGACTATTCGGCTTGAAAGACTGGCCGTCAGTCGTCCAGCTCGATGTGGAGGACCCAGAACAGTCCCCAGCTCACTAATTGACCACGCAGTGTTCAAAACAAGTACCCGTTGTTCAATCTCATTCGCATGTTCCCGTAGATCACCACGGGCTGATGGATGCTAGGGCTTCCCTCACCGCCTGCCACGAACTACCGTCGTTCTGTGCGCCGTGCGGCGTTGCACCGCGACGATTGTTGAACGATCCATACGCCTGGTCCTCTTCTTCGGAGAGCAAGCCTTCCTCGAGCTCTGCTGAGCTCCAAAGCGACGACTGCGACTCGTTGCCGGACGAGAATACGCTAGCGTTTTCAGATCGGTTCGACCTTGTCTCCCGCTTTCGTCTCTCACTGGGTACGCGAGGTGCACGCTTGTCGCGTGGACGATTCGCAACAAAGTAGACTGAGAGGAACACGCAGCCGAGAGCGACGCCAAACGCCACAACGAGCTCGACGCACATGATCACGGTCAGCATGCGGTGGTCCACTGGGAGAGCGTCTGGAGTGGGCGGCGGCGTCACTGATGGGAGAAGAATGTTGATGAGCAGCGCAGCGCCGAGAGAGGATCCTTGGAAACTGTCTTCAAAAGCCTCGATGGATTGGCCGGAGTTGGAATTATAGGCAAGAGCAATGGCGCTTCGGTTGTTGCTAGTACAGATCAGATCTCTGGTCATGTTGCGCATGTACATGCTGAGACCAGAAAACTCGTTCTGACAAACAAATTATCCGTTAGTACATAGTTGCCAATCTGTGAAGATTTGACCGTAGTCGGTTAACGCACCATTGCGAATCCTCGCTGCAAGAAGTAGTTGTAGTGAAGGCTTGTCACCTGGTTTCCGACTGGCACAGACCCACACGGGAAAAAAGCGGTCGGGTGCTTGGCGCAAAGAAACTGGAATGTGTCCGAGGACGGCAAGAAATGCGACAAGATGCCCAGCATTTGCTGCTCATGCACGTGGATGGCATACGTAGGGATTACGCCACGTAGCGATGGGATCCTGTCGCGTGTCCAGTTATTGCTGGCGTCGTCATTGAAGATCTGCGTGCAATCAAGAGAAACAACAACACGAAGATTTTAGCGCCGGCGTCTCCGCAGTTTGTCGAAGCAATCACAAACCTCCGTAGTCACATTCCAAAGTTGACTCGGCGTTGCTTCATCGCCTGCAATAGCGCCTCGCAGCGATGCTGCCTGGCCTTTGGCAATCTCCACTTCGCGCAGGAGGTCCGCCACCTCAAAATTGAATGTTGGGCACTCAGACGATCGGCTGACGAGAATCCGGGTGATGTCCACAAAGGCGTCAGCCGAACGAAGCACCAGTGAATTGTACTCGACGTCGTGGACCACTAGAGCGCACGCTGTCGGATCGTTATTCTTTGCGCTACTAGAACTGTTGAAGCAGGACGCGAGGTACATCATCGGCTCATAGAAGTCTCTGACGGCACGCGTATCAGAGCCTTCCAAAATTGCCCCTTTGGCGAAACGAGCACTGGCTGATGCTGGGATCTCAGAGATAACCTTGCGATAGTCTGGACGATCTTTGATCTGCTCGAGTGCCGATCTCCAATGTCTTGAGAATGGCGAGAAAGTCTCCCAGGGGTGCTGTTCACGCACACAGTAAGCCGTCAGTTTCACGAATTGAAAACAGTGTGGCGAGGCAAGACTTACCTGCGCGACTAGAAGTGTCGAGTTTCCGAATGTTTGGCGGGTTTCGAATGTATGGTGGTGCAGTTTCCGTAGCATCGGGTACACGTCGCACAGGAATTCGACAGCTTCGGCGGTGTGGCCCACGACGCCCATGTTGGACTCGTACGGCGACAATCGATACATCTGCAGCGCGACATCCGCGGCGATGGGGGGCGCCAGAAGTGAGGACGTAGGTACGCGCGATCGGGATTTGTTAGCGCCTTGTTCCGCGTCAGCACGTGTGTCCGTGCTACCGCTCAGCGCGTTGCTACCTGTGTCGGCCTCGCTGGCGTTGAGCCAGAACGCAGGTCCTGGGAAAAAGGTGTTGTCGCTGTCGATCCACCGCTGCGAGGCATCCACCGATGGCCCATAGATAATTAGCGGTACGCTGCCGTCGTTACGGTGGTGGGAAATGATATGGCTACGGGTTGTAGAGAAAAACATAGATTAGCTTCGGGCTCAGAGACAGATAACAGCGTGATTCTGAAGTGTTCCAAACGGGCTCTACGCGTACCGGAACTGCCAAGCTGCGCTGTCAAAGTCGTCATGGGCGATGGCTTGGGCAGCGAGAAGTGCGTCCGCCGTTTTCTAGAAAGGATCAAATGGTTGTGAGCGAAACCATCAGATCACTTCGCGGATGGAGCCAGCGAGCCACTCGCATACACGCACCAGGTGCTGGAAGCCGACCTGCGCGGGGCTGCCAGGCGCGACGGCGCCAAGGTCCACATCCAGATGATTGCTCAGCACAGCGCGTGCGTCACGCACGAGCGACGCTTCGTCGCAGTGAGCCGCCGCCGCCAGAGCGAGCTCGGGCACAGCCCACACGCTCATTCTGTAGCGGAATTTCCCTCGATCGAAATTGAAGTCGATACGAAGTCGGGGCAAGGCTACTAGTTGTTTTATTCAAATAGAGGGGAATATTTGATTATGAAGGGAAGTAGCCAATAATCGTGAAAAGGCGTCTTCTGGGGAAATATCGCAAATGGACACCAGCGAGGTGGGGAACTACTGCTATCTGCATGATAACTCGAGCTCTGAGCTCAAGTCTCACGATTGTGCCTCGTAGCAGGCGAAATGGAGCTTCCATACGATGCTGGTCGCCAGCGGCCAGTCGCCGATCGAGACCACCAGCCGTGCGGAGCTGCTGGCGGCGCTGGCCGCGGAGCCGCGGATCTCGACACCCTCGCGAGTGCGCACTTCTTATCGTACGGTCATGCGGCTGGAAGTCGAGGCCATGGTACGCACACTCCATGTAGAAGCTGTTCGAGCGGAGCGCGAGGCCGCGGCAGTGGCAGTGGCAGTAGCAATGGTGGTGCAGGGAGCTGACGGAAGCGCGAGCAAGGGTGGCGTCGAGCCGCCAGTGGTCGTCAGTGTTCACCCTGTAGACGGCGACGTTGACGTCAGTAACGTCGCACTGACGCCAAAAGCTATGGCTCTCGCATTCCAGCGGCTCGTTGCACTCGACCAGCAAGCTCTTCTCGAGAACCACGAGACTCCTTCTGTGCACGCGACGACTGACCAGGCGACGTCACCACACGGCGCACGCGTTTTTCTTCTAGTCGACTACCCAGCCACGACAGTGGAGGCTCGCACGCTGCTAATTACTGGAGCTGCTGGGCAGAAGAAGCCCCATCAAACGTCTCCTGATATCCCTCTTCTTCCTCTGATCGATGGTGTGCTATTGGTGGTTGATTCCACGCGGGAGCTGCGCGAACGACGCAAGAGCATCTCGCAACCCGACAAGCGGCGCGACAGCGCGACGACACGGGCCTCCGCAGAGGCGCAGGATGCAACGGTGACGGACAAAGCGCTTCCGTTGGTGACGAGCTCGGTCTTCCAGTCAGCAAATCCGTTCGTGAAGGAGCTGTACGAGACGGCGGCTGTCGGGGGTCTGGAGTGGAGTGATTTTGTGTTCGTCGACTTGACTTGCTCAAAGTCAGCGGACGAGGTCAAACCGCCCGCAGAACTGTTGATCGACCTGGAGATGTCCATGGGTCCGCTCCTCGCTCGCAAAGCTCAGTTCAAGGCGTGGGTGTCGACTATTAAAACCATCGATCTGCCGTCCATGGATTTTGCGAGTGAGAATGCACTGCGTACCACCCGAATCTACCAGGATTTACTTCATTCGGTATTCGAACCAAGCATTACTGTGGCTGCTGTGGTATTGGCTCTACGGGAAGCAGTGGCAAGGGGCAGCGGCGACGCCGCTGAGGACATCAAGGACGACAACAACCAGTCCGCCCCCGAGGCGTTTCTCGATCACGGTGATGAAGCTGCTCGGTGTTTGGCTTTGCGCTATGATCTATTTCTCCAACGACCCAGTGATGACACCAATCCGTGCTATGTGGACGGTTGGCGCATAGACGACGCTGAAAAGACATTGTGGCGCAACAGTGACCTTCCTGGGGTCGGCAACCACGGACGCAAGGCGATGCCCGTGCACTCACGCCTCTCCGAAGCTGAGCGGAGCGTGCTCGACACTGAAATCTCTTCGTTTGCGGCGATGCCAGTCGCTCGCGTGCATCTCACACGCCAACTTCTCCGCTTGGAAGAGTTGCTCGGGCAACAGTGGAAGGGCAAGTTGCGAACGCGAGACATGGTCGAGTCGCTGCACGAAGACGTGCTACCACAGCGCATCGCCGCCATTTTACGAGAGAATCCAATGGTGGTCAAGGAGTACGACGAGGCAACCGATTCACTCTTATTCGCTGCAATCACAGCGACAGCTCCTGGTCGCTTTCGTACCACAACTTGGACCGCGCAAGACCACGTGCGCCATCGACCCGTGCTGAAAGACTGGAGTCCAGACGCTCCTCCATCGGACGAATACCTCACGCCTCGCACGGCGCTTGCAGCAACCGCGTGTGTGCCTTTGTCCGCTGGGGAGCTCAGCGCCGTTGCCGACAAGTGCACGATCGCGTATCCCGCTGATCAGAGCATCATCAAACTTCACCAAACTCCCCATGCGCCTGCGTGGCTCAGCGTTTCCCTTGACGGGTGCGTCGCATTTTTTTTTCTTCCTCGGAGCAGGATCCTTGACTATTGTTTGCTTCGGCATTTTCGTAGGGACATCTTTGGATTTCGGCCGCGATCGCACGGAGGAGATGCAGTTGAATTCAAGCAGCTTTTCGCAATGCACTTCTATTTGAACCTAGTCGACGGATGCCAGGTCTTGGTTCACGAGGGGAGCGAGCGACCAAAGAAGCCTGACGGCCATGGATCCATCACAGCTAGTCTGACAACGGTTGAAGGCGTCATCGCCACAGTCTGCTCCGACGGAACGACAATCTTGAAGCGCCACCAGTCAGCTGAAGCCAGTCAAGTGGAGACCACGGAGAAGCAACGAGTGATTTGGGGCAAAGGAGTCGTTGTGTGCGCGATGTCGGACGGCTCGCGACGCATTCTGCTTCCGAATGGCGATGTTGTGAAGCGCGGGGCTCTGGAAACGACGGTGGATCTTCTTGCTGAAATCCAGCGCGAGCACACTGTCGACCCAGAAACGAACGCGCTGGTGGAGATGCGACCCGCCACCGGTGTGGTCGTCGTCACCCACACTGATGGATCTCGCGTGACATACCATACCGATGGCACGACCATGTTTGCGACTGCGACACGATCCCACATTCTCATCAGAAAATCTGGGCTCCCCGACGTGTGCGTCGACATCGACGTCAATCTCGCAGCTCAGCGCCACTCGAATGGCGAGAAGGTGGCTGTTACGAAGGGCGGGCTTCGCACTCGCTGCGTCGTGCGCTTCGCGGATGGCACTGAGATGCACAATCAGTACAACACCAAGGTCGTGGCCGAGGTCAATGGAAGAATTGTGGTGGAGAAGCCTGACGGTACCAGAGTGGTCGCGAAAGATAGCGGCCGCATCGAGTTTACAACGCGAAGAACGGTCAGAGAGGTGCCACGACAGCCAGAGAGTAGCGACGATATGGATCGAGACGAGCTGAGTCAGAATTCCGTGTACTATTTCAACTGTCGTGACGGCAGCTTCAGCCTTGTGGACAGCGAACAAAACCATTTGTATGCAGATATTGGAGACGGGTGTGGTTCTGCAACGATGAGCGTGGAGCTGGCGGGTGTTCTAAGTGGGAAAGACGCTGAGAAATACGATGTCGAGCCCATTCCAGCTCGAGCTGTAATCAATGACCCCATTGAGCCGTTCCTGATGGTCCTCCATGGAGATGGAACAGGACTGGAACTTCTTCGCCCACGAGACGCTCTCGATTACGTGAATCTCAGCTCCCAGCCTGGCACAAGCATCAGCGAAGTAGCTCAGGCAAAGCCGCCCTCGTCTCAATCAGCTGCTGCTACTGAGTGGTGGACTCAATCGGCGCAGTGGATCGTCGAGCGTACGTTTTTGGATGAAGTGAGACCGGACGCGACACGTGTAGCTGTGTCGCAGCGAAAATGGTTCCACGACGACAAGATCTCGTTGTGCTTCCAGCGCTTGGAGGACGTAGTCGCGACGGCGTTCTCTTTGTTGGGAGAACAATCTCTGCCTCCGCCGTCGATTCCGGAGCCTCAATTCACGGTAGTTCGCCGACTTCAGCAGCTTCGGCCGCAAAACAACGATCATGCGCAGGCAATGCTGGCCACACTGAACAAATGGCGCCAATGGCAAGATGCGCGCGAGGCCAATAAAGATCAATTCAAAGTCGTCGATCAACGTGACGCTGAGGTGATTGCGCAGGAGGTGGCGATGCAGCGCAAGGTCTTGGCCGCGTACAAAGCCACGCGAGCTAGAAAGAAAGCAGAGCGGCAGAAGCTACGCGAGCAGCAGCGCAAGTCGCGACTGGAGAATGGCAATGGCAGTGGCCCAAGCCAAATGGAAACTGTTCAAGAAGGCAAGTCCCAGGACGGAGGTCCAGCGGACGATGACGGCGACGATTTTGACAATGCGTTTTCGGAGGGATCTGACGAGGATTGCCCCAGCGACATCGAAGTCGAGGTTGACGACCCTGACGAGCTCATGTGGGCGGCCTTCTGTCAGGTAGAAGTTGACCGCGCTGGTCGTTTAACGCTGGCACAAGGTACGTTTACTGGTGTGGCTCGGTATGGACGGACGGGACGGAAATCCGGACGGACGGAACGGAAATCCTCATGTGGGCACTCGTATCTCAACAGCCCGACAGGCACTCGTGAATGTCCTCGGATACGGCGTGACCTCGGTCGAACTTGCCATCCAACTCCGCGCGTACAAGCAGCCAGAGCCTTTTGCCGTGAGTGACGGCTTTGTCGTCCTTTAGTCAGTTCCATCCATGTGTGCTCATGCTCTGTTGGTGCGTTGGCCTGCGGTAGATCTCATTCGACGTGTTTGTGGACATTGTCCACGCCTTCCGTGAGGAGCTATCGTCCGGAAACCAATCCGCGAGCGTTCAAGGCGACGCTAAGTGGGGAACGAAGAATATCTCAGTGGATACGCTCAAGAAGAACGCTCCAGCGATCGCAGTCGGGTCCGCAACTGAAGCTGTCCGGTCTGTTTCGTCGCTGAAACTGAACCCTTCAAGCCCCAAGGACTTGGGCAAGTTGTAGTTGGGGTGAGGTACTGGTTTAGGATGCGTTTGTTTTAAACAGTGTTTTGAACAACTGGTGACCAAAGGACATGAAGGTCGTGGCCAATAGGCGAGCAGGTTAAGAGTCTCAGGGCTCCTTTCCAATCGCTCCCCAACGTCACATCCCAAGCGACGTGAACTCCCGCGCAGCACCACCACCATCACTATGACCGGCCCACCATCACCGAAGCGCCAGCGTACGGGCGAGAAGGACGCCGCTGCCCCAGTCGTAGATGTGGAGAAGCTCCAGAAGGTGCTGGAGGGAGTCGCTGGCGTGGACGAGGAGATCGAGAAGGAGAACGAGAAGATGGCGCGTGAGATCCTCAAGATCGAGAGCAAGTACAACGCCACCAAGCGCCCGTTCCTTGAGAAGCGCGGCAAGCTCTTGCGCGATATTCCGGGCTTCTGGAAGCAGGCGGTACGGTGATGGCGAACTGATGTGGGAAATGAATGCAGACTAACGACACTTCTCCACAGTTGACCAACCACCCATTCATTGCTGAGGCCTTCGGTGAGGGAGAGGAGAAAGTCTTGGAGGCACTTGAGGATCTGGATGTCTTGTTCGTCGACGAAACCGGCGGATTCAAGATTGAGTTGGTACGTGGAAATAGCTGGCACAGCAGCCTTGCGCGCGCAAAATGCTGACGAACTGGGCATGTGGATCGCACCTTCATGGTAGACGTTCGGCGAGAACCCGTATTTCGGCAAGTGCACGCTGTGGAAGCAGATCAAGTACAAGGAAGGAGAAGAAGGCGAATTCGACGTTGAGGCCAGTGAAGTCACGTGGAAGAGCACGTCAGAGGCCAACGAGGCCAAGGACAACAGCGCCTTCATCGAGGTACGTCAACTGGATTTAGAATGGCTTCACTTACAGCATGTTCACGACCTGTTGGTACACTACAGTGGTTCTCGTCGACGGAGGGGGATCAGGATCTCGCTGAACACATCAAAGACGACCTGTGGAAGAACCCAGTTGAGTTCTACATGCCGGATGTAAGTCCGACTTGCTGCTGCAGCACTTTCCTTCGATGTCTCATCTTTTGATTTTTAGGACTCGGATGACGAGGGTGGAGAAGGTGAGGGGGAGGACGACGAGGATGACGACAGCGCTGAGGACGAGGAATAGAGTGAAGCTACCCTCTCCGCATCGGCCTCGGTTGGTCGGGAAGTGCAAGTGTGTCTGTTCTCAGTCCACTCGTAGTCAGAAACCAGAGAGGACAGAGGCAATGAAACGCATTTTTGAGTTCATTCTGACGTTTTCGGATGGATCTATTCGTTCTTCTTCGCAGCAGCAGCGTCCGCCGCCGTCTTCTGGATGTACTTGACACTCGGTAGCCACGTAATTGGGCTGCGGTTGTAAAATGGCCAGTTGGGCAGCACGACCTGCCCACTCAACAACAAGCGATACGTTTAGAGCGATTAGTGATGAAACCAGTTCGAGCCGCGTTCTCACCAGCGCAGCGACGACCGTGGCGGCGGCCCACGCGTACAGCGGATACGTGAAGTCTTGTTCGAGGAATCCATAGATCCACGCGGGTGAGCAGATCACCACGAAGCAGAGCATGAGCAAGCGCTCCGCGAATGCTTGGCCCTTGTAGTCGACCATAGTGATGTGACTACTCGCTTGCTGTGCTCAAGCTTTGTTGTGGCGCTCAACCACGTGGGCAGGTCAGGGATTCCGATACAGAGGACTCGTGTTCATGCACTTGTACGGGTAAGGTTACGTTACGATTCGTAACCTGATCGGTTTTGATGCGTCACTCGATCACGCGGACGGAGTTGGCGTGGTGGCGATTCCAAAAAGAAACGGCAACCATGAGCGTCCATGGTAGGCCTGCGGATGGCATGGAGTGCCTCGCGTCCATGGACGATATCACGGAGGAGGACGGGAACTACTGCGAGTACCAGACGGCACCCAGTGGCGTGTGGCATCCGGCGCTCTTCGCGGCCGAGGTCGTGGAACAGCTGCTCCAAACGCAATTCCACACATACATGAAGAAGGTCCAAGAAGCGGACTGCAAGGCGGAGCTGCGCCGACTTGTGGCAAAGGGCCCACCAGTTTGGCTTGAAGACAAGCACGCGCTGCCGATTCCCGAGGGCGACACGCATATCTGCCAGGTCTGGTTTGCGAAGAACGACGAGGAGAAAAGTGCGAAACTGGACGGCGCAATTGAGGGTGACGCGCGTGAGAAGCTCTGGGACGAGCTCAAGCAGCTACTAGATGCCATGGAAGAAGACAAGGAAGACGCGCGGTGAGGACAAGAGGATGCATGCAGTGGGGAGAGACAAAGTTCGAGTGGCGTTGATTGCATTTGAGTCAATTCTGAACTACGACAACCAATGTTGCTGAGCTCGCGAATCAGTCACGCGTGTTTCGACGTTTCTCCATGAAGCACAAGACGCTTTTGTGAACGATATTGTAGTTGTGGAGCTTCTGTCTTCCATCATGTAGGATAACTCCGTCGTGAACGAGAGCCCACCGTCTCCAATGCTTCGTCCTATGTCGATCAACGCGTCAATAAGTGAGCAAAAGACGTTCCTAGTGTTAGTCACGAGCCTAGAAACTCTACCAGAATAAACATCGCGTCTTGCTCGCTCGGCCCTCGAGTTTGGCGCCAATTGCTCGCTCGACAGACCGTTTTAGCTCGGCGATGGTCCAGTGCGAAAGCGCATCCACTTCTGATCATCATGATTAGACGCTCGAATCAGTGTCTTGGATGGGGCTACTGACTGTGAATTGGCGAAAGCGTGTCGTCTTGGGATTGTACCGAGACTGGAGCCATCGAGAAGCTGGAGCCGCACCCTGATCCAGTCGCGCGACTGTTCTTTCGCGACAAGAAGCTCCAGTTCGTGACGATCGGAGACAAATTTGGCATCGCGTAACAGTGGATCTATATGATTTAACAGAACTCAGCTGAGTGGAAGTGGAGCTCCTCCGAATGCCGCGTCCGCTCACCATCTAAAAGCTTCCTCACCAGGTCATGCATGTTCATGTTTGGCAAAACCCAACTGTTTCACCTTTATAATTCATATTACTCTCTAAATGATATATATTGTATCATAAATTATCAGCCTGAATATTCCCCGAAGTGCTGGAACGTCTCCCTCCAATATCTTGGGTGACTGAATAGTGTAACCCTAAGGCTTTGTTCTAAAGGGTACACTTCTCGACGTCATTGCCATGAGCACATTCAGTGACAAGCATGCGATCGTCCTGGACGTTGGCACACGCTACGTGAAATGCGGAGTCTCTGAGGAGCGAGGACCGCGCTGCGTCATAAGCTGGGAGGTGCGAGATGTGCTGGAGCTCCTCCGCCGACTGGTGTTGCCTCCTAATCTGTGGGAATCATGAGTTAGATCGCGACGCTGCTGGCCGAACGAGAGGACACACGAACGATACGCGCGTATCTTGCAAATCAGCTTCACAAAATCTGCTTCGAGTGTGTGCACTAGATCTCCGTACAATGGAGAGCGCTTGACTGACATGGCCATATCGTTTTTCACATTCTGTAGCCTCATGCATGTGAATCCTCGTCACCGACGCTTCCTGGTGTGTGAAGATGTGCTTGGGCCACGCAGTCTTCGGGAGGCATTGGTGGATGTGCTCTTTGTAGATCTCAAGGTGGTTCCATACTCCATTGGCTTTGAGTTTTGCGGTGCAATTCTCTAACGTTGGGTGGCATCCAGGTCGCATCGGTGACGCTCGTACCGTCGGCGCTTTCAGCTCTGTACGCGACGAGCCACCACACAGCGCTAATCCTGGATTGTGGGCACACGGAAACGCGGCTGCTACCAGTGTACAAGGGTATCCCATTGCTGCACTATTTCTCCGGTTCGTCATCGTCGCTCAATTCTCAGTGGCTCTCGCGGAATTAATCAACTTTTTCTGGTCGACACTTCTAGGCGTGCCAGTTGGAACTGCGTCTTGCTGCAAGCACCTCCAGCAAGCCATGGTCGATTTCGACAGCCAGTCGACGTCTCTGACTCGTGACCAAGCTGAACATGTGCTGGAGCGTGCCTGTTTCGTGCAGCCTTTGCAGGTATGTGGCGAACCATCAGAGACTGGCGCTGTTTTGGTCGAGTCATAATCTACTGATCGTACTCAGAGTCGAATCATGGAAGTCGCCGATACCAAGTTCAGAATGCACGGATGTCAGTCCATCGTCGTATGTGCAGGAATCTGTCTCCGCGCTCTCGCGTCTTCCGTGACTCACTCTGACGGTGCTTGTGTTCAGATTCCGGCTTCCCTCCGAAGCGAAGTGTGTGAGAACCTGTTTGTCGACAGTGAGCAGTTCGGAGCGTCGGTCGTCTCCTGCGTAGACGAACTACTCGAGAGGCTCCCCGTTGATCTCCGAGCAGCTCTCGTTGAGAATATCTTGGTTCTTGGAGGGACTTCAATGATTCCAGGTACGTTACGTCCAATTCCCGATCTCAGCATATAAATGGAGCGGCTTACGACTATTATACGTCAGGTTTCTGTGAGAGACTTCGTGAAGAGCTGATGACAACTGTAGGGTTAAATAAGCAGCGCCTCAGCGAGCGAGTCGCTGTCGTTTGTCCTCTGTTTCCGCGCAACGTGCTGGCATGGGTCGGGGCCTCGATTTTCGCGGCCACTGACGCGTCCAAGGAGTCCACGATCTCAGCCAACGAATACACCTCGTCGGGGAGTCGAAGCTTGCCGGACTGGACTTCCATTGCAGAGACAGAGATCTAGATTTTCGGATTTTTTGCTGAAGTATGCATTGAAATAGCCCAAGTGTGGAACTCCGAAGTGCAGGCGGTCTTTATTGAGAACAGTACAGGAGTGGGTCTCAATGTGAGCTCACTTGGAAGCTCGCAGACCCAGTGGCTTACCTGTGTCGTCCCAAGGAGCTTTGATGCCCAGGTCAGGCATCTTCTTCAGCGTGATCGCAGCATTGGTTTTCATTGGTGCGATATGATGTGGATGCGACGACTTGCGACCAACTGCTTTGGCCCCGCTCTCGCTCTCCAACTGTGCCCCGCCATTCTTCGCGTCCTCTTCGCGTCGGCTCTCGCTTTGCTTAAACTCACCGCTTCCGTGGGACTTCGGAGGGGCCTTCTTCCGCGCAGGTAGCGCCATGACGGGCTCACCTTCTTCATCGTCCTCAGCGAAGTCCTCTGGGAGCTCGGTGACGACCCTCCAGAGACTCATACGTCGCATTTGCGGACAGCCCGTGACCCCTTTACGGTAGGTTTTGATCTGGAGGCCCTCCTTCTGGAAGGACACGTCGGGAAAGTTTGTGTCCAGGAGTGGCTGCTCGTCTTCTCCGCCTTCGACGTAGACGTAGAAGGTAAAATCGTAGTAGATCATGACGAGCACGATACCGCTAAGGTAGATTTTGCTCGCGATTGCCTCCACTTCCTAACCAAGACAAGTTTCTGTGAGAGGTTGCACTCGCAAGTGGGCCGCCAAGTAGTTGCTCACCTGCAGTGCGTCACACTTGTCCATGGCGATCTCGAAAAAGCATTCGACGTTATCATCCTCCAGCCACTGGCTGATGCGCGCAGCGTTGTCATCGGCCAGCGACTTGACTAACTGCTCCGCGCGAGACAGTTCCTCTTGAATCGCAGGCACAGCCTCTGCGAGGTGCTCCATCGCCGGAGTAAACAGGGACGTCGCTGGCATCTTGGTCACTTCGCACATGAATGTGAGCGCGCTTTGCTGTCGGCGCAACATGGGGATGATGATGGGGATGTCAGCCAGTTCGAGCTTCGGGCCGAGATCGACGTGGCCGTTGTAGCACCAGTTTCCGAACCGGAAAAGCACCTCACGCAGGCTCGGTGCTGCTTTGGCGGACGAGTCATCCGTGGTTGCTTGCGACGCTGTGCGCCGGATTAGAAACGTCTGGTTGTACCCTGTCCCGCTGACGTCCTTACATTGCACTTTGACGGGTTTGGGCGGACTCTGATGCTTCCCTTGCTTCACTGCCTGCCATAACGTGAGCTTCTTCATGTTGGTGCAATCATCATCGCGGTAAGTTTGAAGGTGCACACCCTGGAGGTGGGCCGTCAAGTCTGGGAAACGGACGTCAAGCAGCGGTTGCTCTCCCTCGCCGTCCTGAAGCACGACGTAGAAGCTGCGACGGTAGTAGATCACAAGCAGCACGAGCCCGCGCACGAACGTCTTGCTGGCCACAAAGTCGACGTCATCGAAGCATTCGTACCCGCCGCTCACGAGCTCAAAAAAGTTCTTCGCGTCCGAGTCCTCGTCGACCCAAGCGAACTCGCTCGCGGCGCTGATGAGCTTGCGCTCAATGCGCGCACTCGCCAGTTCCGACCCGATGAAGTCGAAGACGTCGTAAAGCGTCTCCAACGGAACCGAGTAGGGAGACGCCGCTGGCATGGCCTTCCACTCGCAGAGGTATTGAAGCGAGCCCTGCTGCTTCTGCAGTGCAGGGATCACCGACGGCAGATCGCAGAGCTCCAAGTCGGCGCTGCCAACATCTACTTTGCCGCCGTAACACCAGTTGCCGCATCGGAAGAGGACGTCGTGGATGTTGGACTTGCTGCTGCGGACGATGTACGTCTGGTTGTAGCCATGGCGAAACACGACAACGTTTGAGTTCGGCGCGCCCGCCTCGTCAACGTTACAGTCGTCGACGTCTCCTCCTCCCTTGGAGCCAACATGGTCTTCGCGGTCACGCGAGTTCTTAGCCTCCATCACTTCGACTGTATGGCACGATTTGGAAAACTAGCAGTCTCAAAACTCCTTCAAGCCAACAAGACGGACTGATCCGGTAGGCGACTCTCTGAGAAGCAAACGAGTGACCAGTCGAGAAAGATCGCAACCACTTCGGGAACGAGTCGCACACCTCTCAAGCAACCGCTCCTCCAGAGAAAACGGACACGTGGTTTTGGCGACTGTTAGTGAGCCAAGATGCTCGCCGATATTGACAAACTTAGAACAAAGTGGAATAAAATTTCAAATGTTGAAAAAATATCCTTTGTTGCATGTGGTGCATGCATGGTGCATGACCAGTGCGAGAGGTCAAGCACAAAGGCAAGAAAAAAGTGAGAAAGCTTCAAGTCGTGAATCGACTCCACCGCAAATCACCATTTGTGCGGTTTTCCCCATGCTCCCTCAGTTGGCGCCGCTGTTGGGGCTACCGCTGGGGCCAGCTCTCCTGGTCTTGGCCAGTTCTGGGTATCAGCTGGAGGAGGAGGCGCCGGTCTGTACTGGTGCTGATGCAGTTGTTGCTGACGTTGTTGCTGACCCTGGTGATCATGGCGGCCTTGTTGGTGGCGGGTGATGCACCCGCGAGCATGAGCCTGAATCTTCACGGCAGCCTGCTCCTCGGTCATCGGCACCGTGTCAGGGAACGCGCTGCCGATCTTCACATTTTGTCCACGCCCAAACGTGTAGCACTTGATGTTGCAGCGGTACGGCCCCAGCTCCACGATGTTGTCTTCTTTTCCGTTCATGAAGCACATCGTGTATAGTGCCATTTCAAACTCGGGGCTCACGCCGATCAGACTACAAGGAGACTTGAGCGTGGGTGGTTGAGCAACATTGATCACCATAGAAAACCGCGACGCACCTTGTCGAGACCGGTTTTAGTTCCTTTTCCCACATGAACTGAATGCTGATTAACTGTTCGTGGTCCTGTGGTTGAGTTACGCGGCAACCGCGCTGCAGGCAGACACCAGAACGATCGGTTAGCTAATGGGGGGCTGAACTGAGAAATCGCGACCTGCTATTCTACCTGCTTTGGCTTGATGTAGCCTAGATAGTTGAGCCGACCTGCGCGTTCTTCATTGTAGATCTGGATCCAGTTGTGGCATCCGCAGATCTTCCCCTACAAAGTCGAATAAAACATACGTCACTGAGCATTTGCTCCGTATTGCATCAACGAATGTGGGGTGATGATCGTACATCCTTTTCCTCGCCGAGGAAAACGTGCTCGAAGCCAGATGAGTCGTTGAGCGTCTGACGACGGTACAACCCGAACCTGCGGCCGAATGAGTTGTCGTGTGATCAGATAAATCTGTTGAGCTGAATGGGTGTTCCTCGGATCCGTCTCACCAGATATCGTCCAGCTTCTTCTTGAACGCCGAGATGTCGCCCACAAACTTCTTGTTCTTCGTGAGCCAGCTATAGTTCACGGTTAGAACGGCCGAAGGGGCATAAAGTCAGATTCGCAGACCTACTTGTGGGCGTAGCGCATGGGAGCTGTGTCGAGGACTGCATTCAGGAAGGCGTTGTTTTCGCCGAGCTCCTCCGCAGTCACCCTCTCTTTGACTCCTACCTAGACATTTCGTGTGTAGCACTGAGCAAGCCACATCATATACACTCAAATCGCGCAGTTAAGGGTATACCCCTCGTTCGTAGTTGTCAAGCAACTTGTAGAAGTGGCGGAAGGTCGGGCGCTCGAAGACGCACTGGTCCACGAACGTGAAGAGCGGGTCGGACGCAACATCTCCGTGCTGCCACGACGTCTTACCCTGCTGGAGATCCAGCTGATAGTGGACTCCTGGCTCGAGGCGGTTCTTGTCCAGCTGCCACAAGCGGTTGCAAGCGGCGGACAAGCTCGCAAGCTCAGACGCTGTCAATGCCCAAATTTCCACAGTCCTGTGAGCATCATCCCTCAACACCAGCGGGCAGACCACAGGGCGTACCGGTGGGCATCACGTTCGCCATGGTGGGCGATGTAGTTCGCGATCCTGGGGCACAAATGCTCGGGGCGATAGGCAATGGCAATGACTGCACTACGGAGATCACAAGCACGATCTTTCACTGGCTTCCATGAGGTAGGCGCGCCAATAAATCAGGAAATCCCTTCATTTCAACCAATGATAGAACTGTTTCGAACTCCATTGGTCAGAAAGGAGTGGTGCCGCAGCTTCAAGGGACATCTCAGACATCTGAGCCGTCGAGATACTGTGAATGCACACC